>CAJHQQ010000897.1:0-131599 GCA_905132885.1 Moricandia moricandioides | reverse complement strand
TAACTCCTATGATATTGATTCAATTTCAGGGTTATTATCCACTGATTTATGAGTCCAAATCAAGATTCTTACATCTTATTCATTATGGTTTGATTTATAATCAAGAAGATATTGCAACTCTCCAACAGGACATACTGGAATCACTTCGGTTTAAAAGTGGGATATCCAATTATATTGATTCAAAATCAGGGTAATTCTCCACTTATTTATGAGTCCAAATAAATCTACTTAAATCTTTATTCATTTTTGTTTGATTAGAATCAAGAATAAATTGCCAAATCTCCAAACAAGGTAAACTCGAATCACTTCGGTTAAAAGTGGGATAACTTCTTCATCATAACTCCTATGATATTGATTGAACTTCTGGTTGATTATCCACTGATTTATGATTCCATATAATGCTTCTTACATCTTGATTCATTATAGATAGGTTAGTATCATGAAGAAATTGCCAAATCTCCAAACAGGGTAAATTGGAATCACTTCGGTTAAAAGTGGAATAACTTCTTCATCATAACTCCTATGAGATTGATTCAACTTCAGGGTTATTCACCACTGATTTATGAGTCCAAATTAATCTTCTTACATCTTGATTCATTCTGGTTTGATTAGAATCAAGAAAAAATTGCAAAATCTCCAAATAGGGTAAACTAGAATCACTTCGGTTAAAAGTGGGATAACTTCTTCATCATAACACCTATGATCTTTATTAAATTTCAGGGTGATTCTAAACTGATTTATGAGTCCTAATAAAGCTTCTTACATCGTGGTTCATTCTTGTTTTATTAGTATCAAGAAGAAGTTGCCAAATCTCAAAATAGGGTAAGGTGGAATCACTTTGGTTAAAAGTAGGATAACTTCTTCATCATAACTCCAACGATATTGATTCAACTTCAGGGTGATTCTCAACTGATTTATGAGTCCAAATAAGGATTTTTCTATCTTGATTTATTCTGGTTTAATTAGAATCAAGAAGAAATTGCAAAATCTCCAAATAGGGTAAACTGGAATCACTTCAGTTAAAAGTGGGACAAGTTCTTCATCATAACTCCTATGATCTTGATTCAATTTCAGGGTGATTCTACACCGATTATGATTCCTAATCAAGCTTCTTACATCGTGATTCATTCCGGTTTTACTAGTATCAAGAAGAAGTTGCCAAATCTCCAAACAGAGTAAACTGGAATCACTTCGGTTAAAAGTGAAATAACTTCTTCATCATAACTCCTATGATCTTGATTCAACTTTAGGGAGATTCTACACTGATTTATGAGTCCTAATCAAGCTTCTTACATCGTGATTCATTCTGTTTTTTTACTATCAAGAAGAAATTGTCAAATCTGATACAAGGATAAACTAGAATAACTTCAGTTAAAAGTGGGATAACTTCTTCATTATAAATCCAATGATATTGATTCAACATCAGGGTGATTCTACACTGATTTATGAGTCCTAATCAATCTTCTTACATCGTGGCTCATTCTGGTTTTATTAGTATCAAGAAGAAGTTGCCAAATCTCCAAATAGGGTAAACTGGAATCACTTCGGTTAAAAGTGAAATAACTTGTTCATCATAACTCCTCTGATCTTGATTCAACTTTAGGGCGATTCTACACTGATTTATGAGTCCTAATCAAGCTTCTTACATCGTGATTCATTCTGTTTTTTTTATTATCAAGAAGAAATTGTCAAATTTGATACAAGGATAAACTAGAATAACTTCAGTTAAAAGTGGGATAACTTCTTCATCATAAATCCAATGATATTGATTCAACATCAGGGTGATTCTATACTGATTTATGAGTCCTAATCAATCTTCTTACATCATGGTTCATTCTGGTTTTATTAGTATCAAGAAGAAGTTGCCAAATCTCCAAATAGGGTAAGGTGAAATCACTTCGGTTAAAAGTAGAATAACTTTTTCATCATAACTCCAATGAAATTGATACAACTTCAGGGTGATTCTCAACTGATTTGTGATTCTAAAATGAATTATGAATCAATATTCTTACATATTGATTAATTATGGTTAGATTAGTATCAAGAAGAAATTGCCAAATCTCCAGACAGGGTAAACTGGAATCACTTAAGTTAAAAGTGGGATAAGTTGTTCATCGTAAATCCAATGATATTGATTCAACATCAGGGTGATTTTAAACTGATTTATTAGTATTAATCATGCTTCTTTCATCATGGTTCATTCTGGTTTTATTAATATCAAGAAGAAGTTGCCAAATCTCCAAATAGGGTAAGGTTGAATCACTTCGGTTAAAAGTAGGATAACTTCTTCATCATAACTCCAATGATATTGATTCAACTTCAGGGTGATTCTCAACTGATTTATGATTCTAAACTAATTTATGAATCAAGATTGTTACATATTGATTCATTATGGTTAGATTAGTATCAAGAAGAAATTGCCAAATCTCCAAACAGGGTAAACTGGAATCACTTCAGTTACAAGTGGGATAACTTCCTCATCTTAAATCCAATGATATTGATTCAACATCAGGGTGATTTTAAACTGATTTATTAGTCGTAATAATGCTTCTTACATCGTGGTTCATTCTGGTTTTATTAGTATCAAGACGAAGTTGCCAAATCTCCAAATAGGGTAAGGTGGAATCACTTCGGTTTAAAGTAGGATAACTTCTTTATCATAACTCCAATGATATTGATTCAACTTCAGGGTAATTCTCAACTGATTTATGAGTCCAAATAAAGCTTTTTACATCTTGATTCATTTTGGTTTAATTATAATCAAGAAGAAATTGCCAAATAAAGCTTCTTACATCTTGATTCATTATGGTCAGATTATTATCTAGAAGAAATTGCCAAATCTCCAAAAAGGTAAACTCGAATCACTTTGGTTAAAAGTGGGATAACTTCTTCATCATAACTCCGATGATATTGATTCAACTTCAGGGTGATTATTCACTGATTTATGAGTCCAATTAAAGCTTCTTACATCTTAATTCATTCTGTTTTGATTAGAATTAAGAAGAAATTCATAAATCTCCAAACATGGTAAACTGGAATCACTTAGGTTAAAAGTGGGATAACTTCTTCATCATAACTCCTATCATATTGATTGAACTTCTGGGTGATCCACTTATTTATAAGTATAAATCAAGCTTCTTACATCTTGATTCGTTAGTTTTAGATTATTATCAAGAAGAAATTGTCAAATCTCCAAATAGGGTAAGATGGAATCACTTCGGTTAAAAGTAGGATAACTTCTCCATCATAACTCCTATGAGATTGATTCAACTTCAGGGTGATTCTCCACTGATTTATGACTCCAAATTAATCTTCTTACATATTTATTCATTATGGTTTGATTAGAATCTAGAAGAAAATGCCAAATCTCCAAACACGGTAAACTACAATAACTTTGGTTAAAAGTGGGATAACTTCTTCATCATAACACCTATGATATTTATTCAAATTCTGGGTGATTTTCCACTGATTTATGAGTCCAAATCAAGCTTCTTACATCTTGATTCATTCTGGTTTGATTATAATCAAGAACAAATTGCCAAATATCGAAACATGGTAAACTAGAATCACTTCGGTTAAAGAGGGATAACTTCTTCATCATAACTCCTATGATATTTATACATCTTCAGGTTCATTAACAATTGATTTATGAGTCGAAATCAAGCTTCTTACATCTTGATTCATTCTGATTTGATTATAATCAAGAACAAATTGTCAAATCTCCAAAAATGGTAAACTGGAATCACTTCGGTTAAAAGAGGGATAACTTCTTCATCATAACTCTTATGATATTTAATCAATTTCAGGATGATTCTAAACTGATTTATGAGTCCTAGTAAATCTTCTTACATTGTGGTTCATTATTGTTTTATTAGTATCAAGACGAAGTTGCCAAATCTCCAAATAGGGTAAGGTGGATTCACTTCGGTTAAAAGTAGGATAACTTCTTCATCATAACTCCAACGATATTGATTCAACTTCAGGGTGATTCTCAACTGATTTATGAGTCAAAATAAGGATTTTTATATCTTGATTTATTCTGGTTTAATTAGAATCAAGAAGAAATTGCAAAATCTCCAAATAGGGTAAACTGGAATCACTTCGGTTACAAGTGGGATAAGTTCTTCATCATAACTCCTATGATCTTGATTCAACTTCAGGGTGATTCTACACTGATTATGATTCCTAATTAAGCTTCTTACATCGTGATTCATTCTGCTTTTATTAGTATCAAGAAGAAGTTGCCAAATCTCCAAACAGTGTAAACTGGAATCACTTCAGTTAAAAGTTAGATAACTTCTTCATCATAAACCTATGATATTGATTCAACTTTAGGGTGATTCTACACTAATTTATGAGTCCTAATCAAGCTTATTACATCGTGATTCATTCTGTTTTTTTTAGTATCAAGAAGAAGTTGCCAAATCTCCAATCAGGGTAAACTGTAATCACTTCGTTTAAAAGTAGGTTAACTTCTTCATCATAACTCTAATGATATTTAATCAAATTCAGGGTGATTCTCCACTGATTTATTAGTCCAAATCAAGCTTCTTAGATCTTTATTCATTCTTGTTTGATTAGAATCAAGAAGAAATTGCCAAATCTGATACAAGGATAAACTGGAATTACTTCAGTTAAAAGTGGGATAACTTCTTCATCATAAATCCAATGAGATTGATTCAACATCAGGGTGATTCTACACTGATTTATGAATCCTAATCAATCTTCTTACATCGTGGTTCATTCTGTTTTTATTAGTATCAACAAGAAGTTGCCAAATCTCCAAATAGGGAAAGGTGGAATCACTTCGGTTAAAAGTAGGATAACTTTTTCATCATAACTCCAATGAAATTGATTCAACTTCAGGGTGATTCTCAACTGATTTATGATTATAATATAAATTATGAATCAAGATTCTTACATATTGATTCATTATGGTTAGATTAGTATCAAGAAGAAATTGGCAAATCTCCAAACAGGGTAAACTGGAATCACTTCAGTTAAAAGTGGGATAAGTTCTTCATCATAAATCCAATGATATTGATTCAACATCAGGGTGATTTTAAACTGATTTATTAGTCGAAATAATGCTTCTTACATCGTGGTTCATTCTGGTTTTATTAGTGTCAAGACGAAGTTGCCAAATCTCCAAATAGGGTAAGGTGGAATCACTTCTGTTCAAAGTAGGATAACTTCTTTATCATAACTCCAATGATATTGATTCAACTTCAGGGTAATTCTCAACTGATTTATGAGTCCAAATAAAGCTTTTTACATCTTGATTCATTTTGGTTTAATTAGAATCAAAAAGAAATTATAAAATCTCCAAACATGGTAAACTGGAATCACTTCGGTTAAAAGTGGGATAAGTTCTTCATCATAACTCCTATGATGTTGATACAACTTCAGGGTGATTCTACACTGATTTATGAGTCCTAATCAAGATTCTTACATCGTGTTTCATTCTGGTATTATTAGTATCCAGAAGAAGTTGCCAAATCTCCAAAAAGGGTAAACTAGAATCACTTCGATTAAAACTAAGATAACTTCTTCATGATAACTCCTATGATCTTGATTAAACTTTAGAGTGATTCTACACTGATTCATGAGTCCTAATCAAGCTTCTTACATCGTGATTCATTCTGTTTTTTTTCTAGTATCAAGAAGAAGTTTCCAAATCTCCAATCATGGTAAACTGTATTCACTTCGATTAAAAGTTGGTTAACTTCTTCATTATAACTCTAATGATATTGATTCAAATTCAGGGTGATTCTCCCCTGATTTATGAGTCCAAATAATGCTTCTTAGATCTTTATTCATTCTTTTTTGTTTAGACTCAAGAAGAAATTGTCAAATCTCATACAAGGATAAACTAGAATCACTTCAGTTAAAAGTGGGATAACTTCTTCATCATAAATCCAATGATATTGATTCAACATCAGGGTGATTCTACACTGATTTATGAGTCCTAATCAATCTTCTTACGTCGTCGTTCATTCTGGTTTTATTAGTATAAAGAAGAAGTTGCCAAATCTCCAAATAGGGTAAGGTGGAATCACTTGAGGTTAAAAGTAGGATAACTTCTTCATCATAACTCCAATGATATTGATTCAACTTCAGGGTGATTCTCAACTGATTTATGATTCCAAATAAAGCTTTTTACATCTTGATTCATTTTGGTTTAATTATAATCAAGAAGAAATTGCCAAATAAAGCTTCTTACATCTTGATTCATTATGGTCAGATTATTATCTAGAAGAAATTGCCAAATCTCCAAAAAGGTAAACTCGAATAACTTTGGTTAAAAGTGGGATAACTTCTTCATCATAACTCCGATGATATTGATTCAACTTCAGGGTGATTATTCACTGATTTATGAGTCCAATTAAAGCTTCTTACATCTTAATTCATTCTGTTTTGATTAGAATTAAGAAGAAATTCATAAATCTCCAAACATGGTAAACTGGAATCACTTCGGTTAAAAGTGGGATAACTTCTTCATCATAACTCCTATCATATTGATTGAACTTCTGGGTGATCCACTTATTTATAAGTATAAATCAAGCTTCTTACATCTTGATTCGTTAGTTTTAGATTATTATCAAGAAGAAATTGCCAAATCTCCAAATAGGGTAAGGTGGAATCACTTCGGTTAAAAGTAGGATAACTTCTCCATCATAACTCCTATGAGATTGATTCAACTTCAGGGTGATTCTCCACTGATTTATGACTCCAAATTAATCTTCTTACATATTTATTCATTATGGTTTGATTAGAATCTAGAAGAAAATGCCAAATCTCCAAACACGGTAAACTACAATAACTTTGGTTAAAAGTGGGATAACTTCTTCATCATAACACCTATGATATTTATTCAAATTCTGGGTGATTTTCCACTGATTTATGAGTCCAAATCAAGCTTCTTACATCTTGATTCATTATGGTTAGATTATTATCAAGAAGAAGTTGCCAAATCTCCAAACAGGGTAAACTGGAATCACTTCGGTTAAAAGTCGGATAACTTCTTCATCATAACTCCGATGATCTTGATTCAACTTAAGGGTGATTCTACACTGATTTATGAGTACTTATAAAGATTCTTACATCGTGATTCATTCTGGTTTTATTAGTATGAAGAAGAAGTTGCCAAATCTCCAAAAAGGGTATGATGGAATCACTTTGGTTAAAAGTAGGATAACTTTTTCATCAGAACTCAATTGATATTGATTCAACTTCAGGGTGATTCTCCACTGATTTATTAGTCCAAATAAAGTTTCTTAGATCGTGATTCATTCTGGTTTGATTAGAATCAAGAAGAAATTGCCAAATCTCCAAACATGGTCAACTAGAATCACTTCGGTTAATAGTGGGATAACTTCTTCATCATAACTCCTTTGATATTGATTGAACTTCAGGGTGATTATTCACTTATTTATGAGTCCAAATCAAGCTTCTAACATCTTTATTCATTATGGTTAGATTAGTATCACAAATAAATTGCCAAGTCTCCAAAAAGAGTAAACTAGAATCACTTCGGTTAAAAGTGGGATAACTTCTTCATCATAACTCATATGATCTTGATTCAACTTCAGAGTGATTCTACACTGATTTATGAGTCCTAATCAAGCTTCTTACATCCTGATTCCTTCTAGTTTTATTAGTATCAATAAGAAGTTGCCAAATCTCCAAAAAGGGTAAGCTAGAATCACTTCAGTTAAAAGTAGGATAACTTCTTCATCATAACTCCAATGATATTGATTCAACTTCATGGTTATTCCCCACTGATTTATGAGTCCAAATAAATTTTTTTACATCTTTATTCATTCTGGTTTGATTATAATCAAGAATAAATTGTCAAATCTCCAAACAGGGTAAATTGAAATCACTTCGGTTAAAAGTGGGATAACTTCTTCATCATAACTTCTATGATATTGATTGAACTTCTGGGTGATTATCCACTGATTTATGAGTCCAAATCAAGATTCTTACATCTTGATTCATTATGGTTAGATTAGTATCAAGAAGAAATTGCCAAATCTACAAACAGGGTAAACTGGAATCACTTTAGTTAAAAGTGGGATAACTTCTTCATCATAAATCCAATGATATTGATTCAACATCAGGGTGATTCTAAACTGATCAATGAGTCCTAATAAATCTTCTTACATCGTGGTTAAATCTGGTTTTATTAGTATCAAGAAGAAGTTGCCAAATCTCCAAATAGGGTAAGGTGGAATCACTTCGTTTAAAAGTAGGATAACTTCTTCATCATAACTCCAACGATATTGATTAAACTTCAGGGTGATTCTCAACTGATTTATTAGTCCAAATAAGTATTTTTATATCTTGATTTATTCTGGTTTAATTAGAATCAAGAAGAAATTGCAAAATCTCCAAACAGGGTAAACTAGAATCACTTCGGTTAAAAGTGGGATAAGTTCTTCATCATAACTCCTATGATCTTGATTCAAATTGAGGGTGATTCTACACTGATTTATGATTCCTAATCAAGATTCTTACATCGTGATTCATTCTGGTTTTATTAGTATCAAGAAGAAGTTGTCAAATCTCCACACAGGGTAAACCGGAATCACTTCGGTTAAAACTGAGATAACTTCTTCATCATAACTCCTATGATATTGATTCAACTTTAGGGTGATTGTACAGTGGTTTATGAGTCATAATCAAGCTTCATATATCGTGATTCATTCTGGTTTTTCTAGTATCAAGAAGAAGTTGCCAAATTCCAATCAGGGTAAACTGTAATCACTTCGTTTAAAAGTGGGTTAACTTCTTCATCATAACCCTAATGATATTTATTCAAATTCAGGGTGATTCTTCACTGATTTATGAGTCCAAATAAAGATTCTTAGATCTTTATTCATTCTTGTTTGATAAGAATCAGGAAGAAATTGCCAAATCTGATACAAGGATAAACTGGAATCACTTCAGCTAAAAGTGGGATAACTTCTTCATCATAAATCCAATGATATTGATTCAACATCAGGGTGATTCTACACTGATTTATGAGTCCTAATCAATCATCTTAAATTGTGGTTCATTCTGGTTTTAGTAGTACCAAGAAGAAGTTGCCAAATCTCCAAATAGGGTAAGGTGGAATAACTTCGGTTAAAAGTAGGATAACTTCTTCATCATAACTCCAATGAAATTGATTCAACTTTAGGGTGATTCTCAACTGATTTATGATTCTAAAATGATTTATGAATCAAGATTCATACATATTGATTCATTATGGTTAGATTAGTATCAAGAAGAAATTGCCAAATCTCCAAACAGGGTAAACTGGAATCACTTCAGTTAAAAGTGGGATAAGTTCTTCATCATAAATCCAATGATATTGATTCAACATCAGGGTGATTTTAAAATGATTTATTAGTCTTAATCATTCTTCTTAAATCGTGGTTCATTCTGGCTTTATTAGTATCAAGAAGAAGTTGCCAAATCTCCAAATAGGGTAAGGTGGAATCACTTCGGTTAAAAGTAGGATAACTTCTTCATCATAACTCCAATGATATTGATTCAACTTCAGGGTGATTCTCAACTGATTTATGAGTCCAAATAAATATTTTTACATCTTGATTCATTCTTGTTCAATTAGAATCAAGAAGAAATTGCAAAATCTCCAAACATGGTAAACTGGAATCACTTCGGTTAAAAGTGGGTTAAGTGCTTCATCATAACTCCTATGATCTTGATACAACTTCAGGGTGATTCTACACTGATTTATGAGTCCTAATAAAGATTCTTACATTGTGATTAATTCTGGTTTTATTAGTATCAAGAAGATATTACCAAATCTCCAAACAGGGTAAACTGGAATCACTTCGGTTAAAAGTGGGATAACTTCTTCATCATAACTCTAATGATATTGTCAAATCTCATACAAGGATAAACTGGAATCACTTTAGTTAAAAGTGGGATAACTTCTTCATCATAAATCCAATGATACTGATTCAACATCAGGGTGATTCTACACTGATTTATGAGTCCTAATCAATCTTCTTACATCGTGGTTCATTCTGGTTTTATTAGTATCAAGAAGAAGTTGCCAAATCTCCAAATAGGGTAATGTGGAATCACTTCGGTTAAAAGTAGGATAACTTCTTCATCATAACTCCAATGATATTGATTCAACTTCAGGGTGATTCTCAACTGATTGATGATTCCAAATAAATATTTTTACATATTTATTCATTCGTTTTTAATTATAATAGAGAAGAAATTGCCAAATCCCCAAACATGGTAAACTAGAATCACTTCGGTTAAAAGTGGGATAACTTCTTCATCATAACTCCTATGATCTTGATTCAACTTCAAGGTGACTCCCCACTTATTTAGGAGTCCTAATAAAGCTTATTACATCGTGATTCATTCTGGTTTTATTAGTATCAAGAAGAAGTTGTCAAATCTCCAAACAGGGTAAGCTGGAATCACTTTGGTTAAAAGTATGATAACTTCTTCATCATAACTGCAATGATATTGATTCAACTTCAGGGTGATTATCCACTGATTCATTAGTCCACATAAAGTTTCATACATCTTTATTCATTCTGGTTTGATTAAAATCAAGAAGAAATTGTCAAATCTCGAAACAAGATAAACTAGAATCACTTCGGTTAAAAGTGGGATAACTTCTTCATCATAACTCCTATGATATTGATTGAACTTCTGGGTGATTATCCACAGTTTATGAGTCCAAATCAAGATTCTTAAATCTTGATTCATTATGGTTAGATTAGTATCAAGAAGAAATTGCCAAATCTCCAAACATGATATACTGGAATCACTTCAGTTGAAAGTGAGATAACTTCTTCATTATAAATCCAATGATATTGATTCAACATCAGGGCGATTCTACACTGATTTATGCGTCCTAATCCAGCTTCCTACATCGTGGTTCATTCTGGTTTTATTAGTATCAAGAAGAAGTTGCCAAATCTCCAAATAGGGTAAGGTGGAATCACTTCGGTTAAAAGTTGGATAACTTCTTCATCATAACTCCAATGATATTGATTCAACTTCAGGGTGATTCTAAACTGATTTATGAGTCCAAATAAAGCTTTGTACTTTTTGATTCATTTGATTTGACTAGAATCAATAAGAAATTGCCAAATCTCCAAACAGGGTAAACTAGAATCACTTCGGTTAAAAGTGGGATAACTTCTTCATCATAACTCCTATGATATTGATTGAACTTCTAGGTGATTATCCACTGATTTATGAGTCGAAATCAAGCTTCTTAAATCTTGATTCATTATGGTTAGATTATTATCAAGAAGAAGTTGCCAAATCTCTAATTACGGTAAGGTGGAATCACTTCGGTTAAAAATAGGATAACTTCTTCATCATAACTCAATGATATTGATTCAACTTCAGGGTGATTCTCCACATATTTATGAGTCCAAATAAATCTTCTTAAATCTTGATTCATTTTTGTTTGATTAGAATCAAGAAGAAATTGCCTCCAAACAAGGTAAAATGGAATCACTTCGGTTAAAAGTGCGATAACTTCTTCATCATAACACCTATGATATTTATTCAAATTCTGGGTGATTTTCCACTGATTTATGAGTCTAAATCAAGCTTCTTACATCTTGATTCATTATGGTTAGATTATTATCAAGAAGAAATTGCCAAATCTCCAAACAGGGTAAACTGGAATCACCTCGGTTAATAGTGGGATAACTTCTTCATCATAACTCCGACGATCTTGATTCAACTTCAGGGTGATTCTACACTGATTTATGAGTACTTATCAAGATTCTTACATCGTGATTCATTCTGGTTTTATTAGTATCAAGAAGAAGTTGCCAAATCTCCAAAAAGGTTATGCTGGAATCACTTTGGTTAAAAGTAGGATAACTTCTTCATCATAACTCCAATGATATTGATTCAACTTCAGGGTGATTCTCCACTTATTTATGAGTCCAAATAAATCTTCTTAAATCTTGATTCATTTTGCTTTGAGTAGAATCAAGAAGAAATTGCCAAATCTCCAAACAAGGTAAACTGGAATCACTTCTGTTAAAAGTGGGATAACTTCTTAATCATAACTCCTATGATATTGATTGAACTTCTGGTTGATTATCCACTGATTTATGATTCCAAATAATGCTTCTAACATCTTGATTCATTATGGATAGGTTAGTATCAAGAAGAAATTGCCAAATCTCCAAACAGGGTAAATTGGAATCACTTCGGTTAAAACTGCGATAACTTCTTCATCATAACTCCTATGATATTGATTGAACTTCTGTTTGATTATCCACTGATTTATGATTCCAAATCATGCTTCTTACATCTTGATTCATTATGGATAGGTTAGTATCAAGAAGAAATTGCCAAATCTCCAAACATGATAAATTGGGATCACTTCGGTTATAACTGGGATAACTCCTTCATCATAACTCCTATGAGAATGATTCAACTTCAGGGTTATTCTCCACTGATTTATGAGTCCAAATTAATCTTCTTACATCTTTATTCATTCAGGTTTGATTAGAATGAAGAAGAAATTGCAAAATCTCCAAATAGGATAAACTAGAATCACTTCGGTTATAAGTGGGATAACTTCTTCATCATAACTCCTATGATATTGATTGAATTTCTGGGTGATTATCCACTGATATATGAGTCCAAATCAATCTTCTTACATCTTGATTCATTATGGTTAGAATAGTATCAAGAAGAAATAGCCAAATCTCCAAACATGATAAACTGGAATCACTTCCGTTAAAAGTGAGATAACTTCTTCATCATAACTCCTATGATCTTGATTCAACTTTAAGGTGATTCTAAACTGATTTATGAGTCTTATTCAAGCTTCTTACATCCTGATTCATTCTGTTTTTTTTTAGTATCAAGAAGAAGTTGTCAAATCTCCAATTAGGGTAAACTGTAATCACTTCGGTTAAACGTGGGTTAACTTGTTCATCATAACTCTAATGATATTGATTCAAATTCAGGGTGATTCTCCACTGATATATGAGTCCAAATAAATCTTCTCAGATCTTTATTCATTCTTGTTTTATTTGAATCAAGTAGAAATTGTCAAATCTCATACAAGGATAAACTGGAATCACTTTAGTTAAAAGTGGGATAACTTCTTAATAATAAATCCATTGATATTTATTCAACATCAAGGTGATTCTACACTTATTTATGAGTCCTAGTCAATCTTCTTGCATCGTCGTTCATTCTGGTTTTATTAGTATCAAGAAGAAGTTGCCAAATCTCCAAATAGGGTAAGGTGGAATCACTTGAGGTTAAAAGTATGATAACTTCTTCATCATAGCTCTAATGATATTGATTCAACTTCAGGGTGATTCTCAACTGATTTATGATTCCAAATAAAGATTTTTACATCTTGATTCATTCTGGTTTAATTAGAATCAAGAAGAAATTGCCAAATTTCCAAACAGGGTAAACTGGAATCACTTGGGTTAAAAGTGAGATAACTTCTTCATCATAACTCCTATGATATTGATTGAACTTCTGGGTGATTATGCACTGATTCATGAGTCCAAATAAAGCTTCTTACATCTTGATTCATTATGTTTATATTATTATCATGAAGAAATTGCCAAATCTCCAAACAGGGTAAACTGGAATCACTTCGATTAAAAGTGGAATAACTTCTTCATCATAACTCCGATGATCTTGATTCAACTTCAGGGTGATTCTACACTGATTTATGTGTCCAAATAAAGATTCTTACATCGTGATTAATTCTGGTTTAATTCGTATCAAGAATAAGTTGCAAAATCTCCAAACATGGTATGCTGGAATAACTTCCGTTAAAAGTAGGATAACTTCTTCATCATAACTCCAATGATATTGATTCAACTTCAGGGTGATTCTAAACTGATTTATGAGTCCAAATAAAGCTTTTTACTTCTTGATTAATTCTGGTTTAATTATAATCAAGAAGAAATTGCGAAAACTCCAAACAGGGTAAACTGGAATCACTTCGGTTAAAAGTGAGATTACTTCTTCATCATAACTCCTATGATCTTAATTCAACTTCAGGCTGATTCTACACTGATTTATGAGTCCGAATCAAGCTTCTTACATCGTAATTTATTCTGTTTTTTTAGTATCAAGAAGAAGTTGCAAAATCTCCAATCAGGGTAAGGTGGAATCACTTCGGTTAAAAGTAGGATAACTTCTTCATCATAACTCCAATGATATTGATTCAACTTCATGGTCATTCTAAGCTGATTTATGAGTCCAAATAAAGAATTTTACATCTTGATTCATTCTTTTTTAATTAGAATAAAGGAGAAATTGCCAAATCTCCAAACAGGGTAAACTGGAATCACTTCGGTTAAAAGTGGGATAACGTCTTCATCATAACTCCTATGATCTTGATTCAACTCAGGGTGATTCTACACTTATTGATGAGTCATCATAAAGCTTCTTACATAATGATTCATTCTGGTTTTACTAGTATCAAGAAGAAGTTGCCAAATCTCCAAACAGGGTAAACTAGAATCACTTCGGTTAAAAGTGAGATAACTTCTTCATCATAACTCCTATGAACTTAATTCAACTTCAGGTTGATTCTACACTGATTTATGAGTCCGAATCAAGCTTCTTACATCGTAATTTATTCTGTTTTTTTAGTATCAAGAAGAAGTTGCAAAATCTCCAATCAGGGTAAGGTGGAATCACTTCGGTTAAAAGTAGGATAACTTCTTCATCATAACTCCAATGATATTTATTCAACTTCAGGGTCATTCTAAACTGATTTATGAGTCCAAATAAAGAATTTTACATCTTGATTCATTCTGTTTTAATTAGAATAAAGGAGAAATTGCCAAATCTCCAAACAGGGTAAACTGGAATCACTTCGGTTAAAAGTGGGATAACGTCTTCATCATAACTCCTATGATCTTGATTCAACTCAGGGTGATTCTACACTTATTTATGAGTCATCATAATTTTTTTACATCATGATTCATTCTGGTTTTATTAGTATCAAGAAGAAGTTGCCAAATCTCCAAACAGGGTAAACTGGAATCACTTCGGTTAAAAGTAGGATAACTTCTTCATCATAACTCCAATGATATTGATTCAACTTCAGGGTGATTATTTACTGATTTATGATTAAAAATAAAGCTTCTTTACTTCTTATTTCATTTGATTTGACTATAATCAATAAGAAATAGCCAAATCTCCAAACAGGGTAAACTAGAATCACTTCGGTTAAAAGTGAGATAACTTCTTCATCATAACTCCTATGAACTTAATTCAACTTCAGGTTGATTCTACACTGATTTATGAGTCCGAATCAATCTTCTTACATCGTAATTTATTCTGTTTTTTTAGTATCAAGAAGAAGTTGCAAAATCTCCAATCAGGGTAAGGTGGGTGGAATCACTTCGGTTAAAAGTAGGATAACTTCTTCATCATAACTCCAATGATATTGATTCAACTTCAGGGTCACTATTAACTGATTTATGAGTCCAAATAAAGAATTTTAAATCTTGATTCATTCTGTTTTAATTAGAATCAAGGAGAAATTGCCAAATCTCCAAACAGAGTAAACTGGAATCACTTCGGTTAAAAGTGGGATAACGTCTTCATCATAACTCCTATGATCTTGATTCAACTCAGGGTGATTCTACACTTATTTATGAGTCATCATCAATTTTCTTACATCATGATTCATTCTGGTTTTATTAGTATCAAGAAGAAGTTGCCAAATCTCCAAACAGGGTAAACTGGAATCACTTCGGTTAAAAGAAGGATAACTTCTTCATCATAACTCCAATGATATTGATTCAACTTCAGGGCGATTCTCCACTGATTTATGATTAAAAATAAAGCTTCTTACTTCTTGATTCATTTGATTTGACTAGAATCAATAAGAAATAGCCAAATCTCCAAACAGGGTAAACTAGAATCACTTCGGTTAAAAGTGGGATAACTTCTTCATTATAACTCCTATGATATTGATTGAACTTCTAGGTGATTATCCACTGATTTATGAGTCGAAATCAGGCTTCTTAAATCTTGATTCATTATGGTTAGATTATTATCAAGAAGAAATTGCCAAATCTCAAACAGGGTAAACTAGAATCACTTCGGTTAAAAGTGGGATAGCTTCTTCATCATACCTCCGATGATCTTGATTCAACTTCAGGGTGATTCTACACTGACTTATGAGTGCTACTGAAGATTCTTACATCGTGATTTATTCTGGTTTTATTAGTATCAAGAAAAAATTACCAAATTTCCAAACAGGGTAAACTGAAATCACTTCGTTTAAAAGTAGGATAACTTCTTCATCATAACTCCAATGATATTGATTCAACTTCAGGGTGATTCTCCACTTATTTATGAGTCCAAATAAATCTTCTTAAATATTTATTCATTTTGTTTTGATTAGAATCAAAAAGAAATTGCCAAATCTCCAAACAAGGTAAACCGGAATCACTTCGGTTAAAAGTGGGACAACTTCTTGGTCATAACTCCTATGATCTTGATTCAACTTCAGGGTGATTCTACACTGATTTAAGAGTCCAAATTAATATTCTTACATCTTGATTCAGTATGGATAGGTTAGTATCAAGAAGAAATTGTCAAATCTCCAAAAAGGGTAAATTGGAATCACTTCGGTTAAAAGTGGGATAACTTCTTCATCATAACTCCTATGAGATTGATTCAACTTCAGGGTTATTCTCGACTGATTTATGAGTCCAAATTAATCTTCCCACATCTTGATTAATTTTGTTTTGATTAGAATCAAGAAGAAATTGCAAAATCTCCAAACAGGATAAACTAGAATCACTTCGGTTAAAAGTGGGATAACTTCTTCATCATAACTCTTATGATATTGATTGATCTTCTGCGTGATTATCCACTGATTTATGAGTCCAAATAAAGATTCTTACATCTTGATTCATTATTGTTATATTATTATCAAGAAAAAATTGCCAAATCTCCAAACAGGGTAAACTGGAATCACTTCGGTTAAAAGTGGGATAACTTCTTCATCATAACTTCGATGATCTTGATTCAACTTCAGGGTGATTCTACACTGATTTATGAGTAAAAATAAATATTCTTACATCCTGATTCATTCTGGTTTTATTAGTATCAAGAATAAGTTGCCAAATCGCCAAACATGGTATGCTGGAATCACTTCCGTTAAAAGTAGGATAACTTCTTCATCATAACTCCAATGATATTGATTCAACTTCATGGTGATTCTCAACTGATTTATGAATCCAAATAAAGCTTTTTACTTCTTGATTCATTCTGGTTTAATTAGAATCAAGAAGAAATTGCGAAATCTCCAAACAGGTTAAACTGGAATCACTTCGGTTAATAGTGAGATAACTTTTTCATCATAACTCCTATGATCTTAATTCAACTTCAGGGTGATTCTACATTGATTTATGATTCCCAATCAAGCTTATTACATCGTGATTTTTTCTGTTTTTTTTAGTATCAAGAAGAAGTTGCCAAATCTCCAATCAGGGTAAGGTGGAATCACTTCGGTTAAAAGTATGATTACTTCTGCATCATAACTCCAATGATATTGATTCAACTTCAGGGTGATTCTAAACTGATTTATGATTCCAAATAAAGCATTTTAAATCTTGATTCATTCTGTTTTAATTAGAATCAAGGAGAAATTGCCAAATCTCCAAACATGGTAAACTGGAATCACTTCGGTTAAAAGTGGGATAACGTCTTCATCATAACCCCTATGATCTTGATTCAACTTCGGGTGATTCTAAACTTATTTATGATTCATCATCAAGTTTCTTACATCATGATTCATTCTGGTTTTATTAGTATCAAGAAGAAGTTGCCAAATCTCCAAACAGGGTAAACTGGAATCACTTCGGTTAAAAGTTGATAACTTCTTCATCATAACTCCAATGATATTGATTCAACTTCAGGGTGATTATTTACTGATTTATGATTAAAAATAAAGCTTCTTTACTTCTTAATTCATTTGATTTGACTATAATCAATAAGAAATAGCCAAATCTCCAAACAGGGTAAACTAGAATCACTTCGGTTAAAAGTGAGATAACTTCTTCATCATAACTCCTATGATATTGATTGAACTTCTAGGTGATTATCCACTGATTTATGAGTCGAAATCAAGATTATTAAATCTTGATTCATTATGGTTAGATTATTATCAAGAAGAAATTGCTAAATCTCAAACAGGGTAAACTAGAATCACTTCGGTTAAAAGTGGGATAGCTTCTTCATCATAACCTCGATTATCTTGATCCAACTTCAGGGTGTTTCTACACTGATTTATGAGTACTAATGAAGATTCTTACATCGTGATTTATTCTGGTTTGATTAGTATGAAGAAGAAATTACCAAATCTCCAAACAGGATAAACTGAAATCACTTCGTTTAAAAGTGGTATAACTTCTCTATCATAACTCCAATGATATTGATTCAACTTCAGGGTGATTCTCCACTTATTTATGAGTCCAAATAAATATTCTTAAATATTGATTCATTTTGGTTTGATTAGAATCAAGAAGAAATTACCAAATCTCCAAACAAGGTAAACTGGAATCACTTCGGTTAAAAGTGGGACAACTTCTTCGTCATAACTCCTATGATCTTGATTCAACTTCAGGGTGATTCTACACTTATTTATGAGTCCAAATTAATATTATTACATCTTGATTCATTATGGATAGGTTACTATCAAGAAGAAATTGCTAAATCTCCAAACAGGGTAAATTGGAATCACTTCGGTTAAAAGTAGGATAACTTCTTCATCATAACTCCTATGAGAGTGATTCAATTTCAGGGTTATTCTCCATTTATTTATGAGTACAAATTAATCTTCTTACATCTAGATTCATTCTGGTTTGATTAGAATCAAGAAGAAATTGCAAAATCTCCAAACAGGATAAACTAGAATCACTTCGGTTAAAAGTGGGATAACTTCTTCATCATAACTCTTATGATATTGATTGAACTTCTGCGTGATTATCCACTGATTTATGAGTCTAAATCAAGCTTCCTACATCTTGATTAATTAAGGTTAGATTAGTATCAAGAAGAAATTGCAAAATCTCCAAACAGGATAAACTGGAATCACTTCCGTTAAAAGTGTTATAACTTCTTCATCATAACTCCTATGAGATTGATTCAACCTCAGGGTTATTCTCCACTGATTTATGAGTCCAAATTAATCTCATACAAGGATTAGGATCAAGAAGAAATTGTCAAATCTCATACAAGGGTATACTGGAATCACTTCGGTTAAAAGTGAGATAACTTCTTCATCATAACTCCTATGATATTGATTGAACTTTTGGGTGATTATACACTGATTCATGAGTCCAAGTAAAGCTTCTTACATCTTGATTCATTATGGTTATATTATTATCAAGAAGAAATTGTCAAATCGCCAAATAGGGTAAACTGGAATCACTTCGGTTAAAAGTGGGATAACTTTTGCATCATAACTCCGATGATCTTGATTCAACTTCAGGGTGATTCTACACTGATTTAGGAATACTAATCAAGATTCTTACATCGTGATTCATTATGTTTTTATTAGTATCAAGAATAAGTTACCAAATCTCCAAACAGGGTATGCTGGAATCACTTCCATTAAAAGTAGGATAACTTCTTCGTCATAATTCCTATGATCTTGATTCAACTTCAGGGTGATTCTACACTGATTTGTGAGTCCAAATTAATATTATTACATCTTGATTCATTATGGATAGGTTAGTATCAAGAAGAAATTGCCAAATCTCCAAACAGGGTAAATTGGAATCACTTCGGTTAAAAGTGGGATAACTTCTTCATCATAACTCCTATGAGAGTGATTCAACTTCAGGGTTATTCTCCACTGATTTATCAGTCCAAATTAATCTTCTTACATCTTGATTCATTCTGGTATGATTAGAATCAAGAAGAAATTTCAAAATCTCCAAACAGGATAAACTAGAATCACTTGGTTAAAAGGGGATAACTTCTTCATCATAACTCTTATGATATTGATTGAACTTCTGCGTGATTATCCACAGATTTATGAGTCTAAATCAAGCTTCCTACATCTTGATTCATTATGGTTAGATTAGTATCAAGAAGAAATTGCAAAATCTCCAAACAGGATAAACTGAAACCACTTCCTTTAAAAGTGGGATAACTTCTTCATCATAACTCCTATGAGATTGATTCAAATTCAGGGTTATTCTCCACTGATTTATGAGTCCAAATTAATCTCATACAAGAATTAGAATCAAGAAGAAATTGTCAAATCTCATATAAGGGTAAACTGGAATCACTTCGGTTAAAAGTGAGATAATTTCTTCATCATAACTCCTATGATATTGATTGAACTTTTGGGTGATTATACACTGATTCATGAGTCCAAGTAAAGCTTCTTACATCTTGATTCATTATGGTTATATTATTATCAAGAAGAAATTGCAAAATCTCCAAACAGGATAAACTGGACTCACTTCCGTTAAAAGTGGGATAACTTCTTCATCATAACTCCTATGAGATTGATTCAACTTCAGGGTTATTCTCCACTGATTTATGAATCCAAATTAATCTCATACAAGGATTAGAATCAAGAAGAAATTGTCAAATCTCATACAAGGGTGTACTGGAATCACTTAGGCTAAAAGTGAGATAACTTCTTCATCATAACTCCTATGATATTGATTGAAATTTTGGGTGATTATACACTGATTTATGAGTCCAAGTAAAGCTTATTACATCTTGATTCATTATGGTTATATTATTATCAAGAAGAAATTGTCAAATCGCCAAATAGGGTAAACTGGAATCACTTCGGTTAAAAGTGGGATAACTTCTTCATCATAACTCCAATGATCTTGATTCAACTTCAGGGTGATTATACACTGATATATGAATACTAATCAAGATTCTTACATCGTGATTCATTATGATTTTATTAGTATCAAGAATAAGTTGTAAAATCTCCAAACAGGGTATGCTGGAATCACTTCCATTAAAAGTAGGATATCTTCTTCATCATAACTCCAATGATATTGATTCAACTTCAGGATGATTCTAAACTGATTTATGATTCAAAATAAAGCATATACATCTTGATTCATTCTGTTTTAATTAGAATCAAGGAGAAATTGCCAAATCTCCAAACAGGATAAACTGGAATCACTTCGGTTAAAAGTGGGATAACATCTTCATCATAACCCCTATGATCTTGATTCAACTTCAGGGTGATTCTATACTTATTTATGAGTCATCATCAATTTTCTTACATCATAATTCATTCTGGTTTTATTTGTATCAAGAAGAAGTTGCCAAATCTCCAAACAGGGTAAACTGGAATCACTTCTGTTAAAAGTAGGTTAACTTCTTCATCATAATTCCAATGATATTGATTCAACTTCAGGGTGATTCTCCACTTATTAATGAGTCCAAATAAATCTTCTTAAATATTGATTCATTTTGTTTTGATTAGAATCAAGAAGAAATTGCCAAATCTCCAAACAAGGTAAACTGGAATGACTTCGGTTAAAAGTGGGACAACTTCTTCGTCATAACTCCTATGATCTTGATTCAACTTCAGGGTGATCATACACTGATTTATGAGTCCAATTTAATATTATTACATCTTGATTCATTATGGATAGGTTAGTATCAAGAAGAAATTGCCAAATCTCCAAACAGGGTAAATTGGAATCAATTCGGTTAAAAGTGGGATAACTTCTTCATCATAACTCCTATGAGATTGATTCAACTTCAGGGTTATTGTCCACTGATTTTTTAGTCCAAATTAATCTTCTTACATCTTGATTCATTCTGGTTTGATTAGAATCAAGAAGAAATTGCAAAATCTCCAAACAGGATAAACTAGAATAACTTCGGTTAAAAGTGGGATAACTTCTTCATCATAACTCTTATGATATTGATTGAACTTCTGCGTGATTATCCACTGATTTATGAGTCCAAATCAAGCTTCCTACATCTTGATTCATTATGGTTAGATTAGTATCAAGAAGAAATTGCAAAATCTCCAAACAGGATAAACTGGAATCACTCCCGTTAAAAGTGGGATAACTTCTTCATCATACCTCCTATGAGATTGATTAAACTTCAGGGTTATTATCCACTGATTTATGAGTCCAAATTAATCTCATACAAGGATTAGAATCAAGAAGAAATTGTCAAATCTCATACAAGGGTAAATTGTAATCACTTCGGTTAAAAGTGAGATAACTTCTTCATCATAACTCCTATGATATTGATTGAACCTTTGGGTGATTATACACTGATTCATGAGTCCAAGTAAAGATTCTTACATCTTGATTCATTATGGTTATATTATTATCAAGAAGAAATTGTCAAATCTCCAAATAGTGTAAATTGGAATCACTTCGGTTAAAAGTTGGATAACTTCTTCATCATAACTCCAATGATCTTGATTCAACTTCAGGGTGATTCTACACTGATTTATGAATACTAATCAAGATTCTTACATCGTGATTCATTATGGTTTTATTAGTATCAAGAATAAGTTGCCAAATCTCCAAACAGGGTATGCTGGAATCACTTCCGTTAAAAGTAGGATAACTTCTTCATCATAACTCCAATGATATTGATTCAACTTCAGGGTGATTCTAAACTGATTTATGATTCCAAATAAAGCATTTTACATCTTGATTCATTCTGGTTTAATTAGAATCAAGGAGAAATGGCCAAATCTCCAAACAGGATAAACTGGAATCACTTCGGTTAAAAGTGGGATAACGTCTTCATCATAACCCCTATTATCTTGATTCAACTTCAGGGTGATTCTATACTTATTTATGAGTCATCATCAACTTTCTTACATCATGATTCTGTAACGACCCAAATCCTAGGCCCCAGCAAAGCGCATCAAACCTGTTGGAAACCCTAGGTACCTTTCAATAAATTAGAGCCTTACCTCATTTTTTTTCCAGAAAAGCTTATACACGGTGAACCTCTGCAGAAACTGTATTGTCTGGGAGATCTAGAACCGATCAGCCTCAGCCACCATCGCCAAAGTCGAGATCGGACACCCCACCCCGGAAATCGTCGAAGGTAACCATTGAAAACCGTCGTGGCCGCGTGTTATATTAATTGCGTTTAGAAAATCGATCGTATCTCTCTAACCGTGTGGTTTTTCACAAATCCAAGGCCACCATCGTGTTCGGGACGTCGAGACGAGTCAGGAGCAGGAAGATCAGCCAGAGAGCTGCCGCGACGCACCGCCACGCGCCGCCGCAAGTCACGCGCGTGAGATTCACACGCCGTCGCAAGTCACCGGAGCAGCCGCGCGTGAGGCCCACGCGCCACCGTTGCCGGTCGCCATTTGCTGGAGCCGCCGTCTCCGCCGTTTCGCCGCCGTATCGCCTCCGTGCTCTGCCGCCGCCGGTGACCTTTCCGGTAAGCCACCGTCGCCGGTTGACTCGCTGACTCACCGGTGACTCGGCGACTCGGCTGAGTCGACTCAGCGAGTCAACTCAGCGAGTCAACTCGCTGACCGGTCAAACCGGTTCGGTTTAAATTGATTTCCGGTTTTGATTGGTTATTGAAAATTTATTTTTGGTTATGATTAAACCGGGTTGAAATTGATTTAAATCTGGTCCAATTGAAATCGAATCCGGTTAAGGAAAACCGGTTGGTTCAATTCGATTTCAATTTGGTCAAGGGTTTACCGGCTTGGGTCAGAGTTGACCGGGTTGACCTTTGACCTGCGGGTTGACTTTTTGACCAGACCACCGGTTATCCATTTTTGACCGTTCGAAGGGCGTTCTGACTCGATTTTTCGCGCTGATTTCAGATTTGGAGTCTATTTGAGTAGCTGGAGTTCAGAGACAACACTTTTCCCTCATTGCTAAGTTGAGGGCTATTCCCAAACTTCTTGTACACGGCTTAGGATTTTGAATAAACATAATTTATTTCTAATATGTTCCGTCTTCGTGAAGTTGAGTCTATTAGAGTCTGCTTGTTTAGTTATTAGGTTCTCTGTTAAACCGGATATAGGATGTTAGAGGGTTCAACATTGCTTGTTCTTTGATAATTGTTTTTATATATATATATATATATATATATATATGTGTGTGTTGAGAATTGAGGTGAAAGGTTGTGGTCGACTACGGAGAAGTACTTCTGTAGAGCGGTTTGTGACCAGTATGTTTTGTGAGATGCTGTGGCACAGCATAGTCGACCTGTTGTTGCCACGGCTGTAGGTCGATAAATCGTCTTCGGGCGTGTGTTACCGAGCACATATTCGGCGTTGTTTTGTGAGATGTTGTGGCACAGTATAGTCGACCTGTTGTTGCCACGACTGTAGGTCGATAAATCGTCTTCGGGCGTGTGTTACCGAGCACGTATTCGACGTTGTTGTTTTGGGCCTGTTAGTGGGCAGCGGGTGTGTATCTCGCTAGGACTATTGTTTGATCTTTGGGTACTCTAGGTACCGTGTTTGTTACCTGTTAGAATTAAATTATATTTATTCAGAATGTTATGACCGGGTCCATGGACTTCGGGTTTAGCACCCCATACCTCACTGAGTGACTCCCCTGTTGCTCACCCCTCTTTCTTCCCTTTCAGGTGAGACTGCTGAGGAGGAGTGATTTATTTCAGATTGGTGTTTTGGGTGTTTTTCTTTTTAGACTTATGGTTTTACGTTTATGGATATTTTCCCGGATTTTCTTCTATTTATGAATTTATGGTGTTACATTGACTACGCGAAGTAATAAAGTGAAGTTTCAGGAAGATTATTATTTATTAAGTTAAACTAAAAATGCGAGTGTTACAATTTGGTATCAGAGCGGGTTCCGTCTCGGCTTTGACCTGAGATGGCGATTCGTGGAGACTCGATTTTAAGCGTTTTTAAACGATTTTTGAAGTGTTTTGGGGATTGGGAAATTTTGGTTGAAAGAAAACAAATAACACGTTCTGTCAATATTACCCCTTGATTAAATGTAAGAATTTAGTTTAGTGAGAAGTTGACCGTGTTACTTTGTCTTTCAGATGCCTCCCCGAAGGAGAGTTGGTCGTCCCCAGACCGCCAGAGCTGCTCAAGATGTTGGAGATGAGCATGTGCCGCCCCCGGTTCCGCAGCAAGCGGTTCCACCTATTGATCATGATGCTTTGAGGCAGATGGTGCAGGATGCAGCTAGACAGGCTGCTCAGGATGCTGTTCAGCAGGTAGCCCAGGAGACAGCTAGGCAAGCAGCCCAGGCAGTCGCTCAGGAGGTTGCTCGACAGTTGGCTGCCGCTCAGCAGGAACATCGTGGACCCCAGTTTCAGATGCAGGGTGGTCCGCAAGTTCATGTGCAGAATGGGCCGCAGATTCAGGTTCAGCAGGATCGCCAGATTCCCGTCCATCATGGCCCTATTCCTCATGTTCCAGCTCAGCAGTTTCCTCAGGGTATCCAGGTTCCAGCGCCACCACCACCACCACCGGCCTATCCAATTCATGACGATAGGTTTTTCAGACTGACGAGTCAGATGAAGAACATGGATATGGAGCATTTTGGAGGAACAGTGGATCCTACGATTGCATATGATTGGAAGCTAAGTCTGGAACGGAAGTTGGAGATCATCGATTGTCCACCAGAGTTTTCACTCAGATTGACTATGCAGTACCTGCGTGCGGATGCACTAGTATGGTGGGAAGGAGTGCGAGTGAGCGAAGGACATCACAGACAGACCTTCGAAGACTTTAAAAGGGAGTTCGACAGGAAATACTTTCCGAAAGAAGCTATGGATAGGAAGAAAAGTGACTTCGAACATGTGAGCCAGGGTACCAGGACTATTAGGGAGTATGAGGTTGAGTTCGGCCGACTTCGCAGATTCGCGGGAGCTGGTTTATCTGAGGAGGATTTGATCAGGAAATTTCTGGATGGGATGCGAGTGGATATTCGCAATAGATGTCGTGTCGTCACATACCACAGATTGGGAGATTTAGTGGAAAAAGCTGCTGAACAGGAGTTGGGTCTAGCCGAGGAGCAGAAACTCCTCAAATTAGCACAACAGAAGGTGGGGAAAGCTTCAGAGCCGCAGAAGAGGCCTGTGGATCAGTCTGGGACACCAACTTGCCCTCGTTGCCGTCGCAGTCATAGCGGAGAATGTTTCAAATGTTCTAATTGTGGACGACTGGGGCATACTACTAAGTATTGTCGGATTAGGCCTGCAGATGCGACTTCTGGCGCACAGGTTACAGCACCAGCAGCACGATCAGATGCACCAGTTGCACCAGGAGCTTGTTTCACATGTGGCCAGCATGGCCATATCGCCAGGGATTGCCCGACCAAGGGACCTGCAGCCAAGCGTCAAGCTATCGCTCCGCGCGTCTATGCTTTAGGAGAGGCCAATGGTGCCGAACCGATAGCTGGTACGTAACTTTATCTTCCTCGCTTGTTTTAAGTATTTTAGTACTTTGTAAATTTCATGTGTCGTTAGGAAAAAAAATGTGTGTAGGATCAGTCTTTGTTGGAGGTGAGACAGCACATACTCTCTTCGACACGGGAGCTTCCCACAGTTTTGTGAGTTCACGTTTAGCCAAGTCTTGGCCTTTTCGGGGTATCTTTGAGCCAAAGGCTAAGAAAATTCGGACAGCCGGGACAGAGAGATTGGGAACCACTGGCGTTCATCGAAATGTGCCAGTCCTACTTGGAGGAGTCGATTTCGTCGGAGACTTAGCAGAGATGGAGTTGGATTACTACGATGTAATACTTGGAATGGATTGGTTGTCACAACATCGTGTGGTGTTAGATTGCCCAAGGGCACGAGTTCATATTCCTAGAGAAGATGGAAAGATCACATTCCAGTGTATTCAAGCTCACCGAGGAATTTCCATTATCTCCATGTTGCACGCCGAAGATTTATTGGAGAGAGGAGCAGAGGGATTTCTGGCGACCATTTCGATGGTTAAGAATGATGGACATCATGAGTTGCAGGGTATTGCAGTGGTCGCAGAGTTCGAGGATGTATTTGAGGCCTTAAAGGGGCCACCACCAGCAAGAGGAGATGTTCTTACTATTGAGTTGGAACCAGGAACAACACCAGTTTCGCGGGCTCCGTACCGTCTAGCGCCAGCAGAAATGGCGGAATTGAAAAAAACAGCTAGAGGAGTTATTGGATAAAGGTTTCATTAGACCTAGTACTTCACCGTGGGGAGCACCAGTATTGTTTGTGAAGAAGAAGGATGGGAGTTTCAGACTTTGTATCGACTACAGAGGTTTGAACAAGGTGACAATCAAGAATAAGTATCCACTTCCGCGTATCGATGAGTTGTTGGACCAGCTACAGGGAGCTTCGTGGTTTTCTAAGATTGATTTGGCATCAGGTTACCACCAGATTGCGATAGCTGAAGATGATGTGCGGAAAACGGCTTTCCGTACCCGTTACGGGCATTATGAATTTGTAGTGATGCCGTTTGGGTTGACGAATGCACCTGCAGCGTTTATGAAGCTTATGAATGATGTGTTTCGCGAGCATTTGGATAAGTGTGTGATTGTTTTCATCGATGATATCCTGATTTATTCTCGTAGCAAAGAGGAGCATGCCGAGCATTTGCGGATTGTGTTGGATAAGCTTAGGAAGCATCAGCTGTACGCTAAGCTGAGTAAGTGTAGCTTTTGGCAGAGGAAGATTGGATTTCTTGGTCATGTGGTATCAGAGGAAGGGGTTGCAGTAGATCCGGAGAAGATTATTGCAATATCGGAGTGGCCTACACCTAAGAGTGCTACGGAGATCCGCAGTTTTCTGGGTTTAGCAGGATACTACAGGAAATTTGTCAAAGGTTTCGCTAGTATCGCCAAACCGATGACTCAGTTGACAGGCAAAGATGTTAAGTATATGTGGACAGACGAGTGCTCGAAAAGTTTCACTGAGTTAAAACGACAGCTGACGAAGACGCCGATTTTGGTACTCCCGAGGCCAGGGATACCCTATGAAGTTTACACTGATGCTTCAGGTACTGGTTTGGGAGGTGTATTGACGCAGGAGGGCAAAGTCATTGCATATGCATCACGTCAGTTGAGACCTCACGAGGTTAATTACCCTACTCACGACCTGGAGTTAGCAGCAGTTGTATTTGCGTTAAAAATCTGGAGATCATATTTATATGGAGAGAAGGTGCAGATTCTTACAGACCACCAGAGTCTGAAGTACATATTCACGCAGTCAGACTTGAATTTGAGACAGCGGAGATGGATGGAACTGTTAGCAGATTACGACTTGGATATCACTTATCATCCGGGTAAAGCCAATCAGGTGGCAGATGCCTTAAGCAGGCGTAGGAGCGATGTATCAGGAACTAAGGAGATTCAGGAACTTACTGGGACCCTAGCTAGTCTCAGATTATGTGCGGTTACTCTCGAGGGAGAGACGACCGGTCTGGAGGTTCTGGAGCAGGCAGATCTATTGTGGAAGATACGAAAAGCTCAGGAAAATGACGAGGCTTTGTGTAAGCAGATCGAGATCGAGAGTATTGGCTATCATACAGCTTCGAGTGGGATGTACATGTATCGGAACCGAGTTTGTGTGCCAGATGATAAGCTGTTAAGGAAAGAATTATTACAGCAAGCACACCATTCGCGTTTTTCTATACATCCGGGAAACACCAAGATGTACAGGGATCTGAAGCGTTACTATCATTGGCCGGGTATGAAGAAAGATGTGGCAACATTTGTATCTCAGTGCCAGACATGTCAGATGGTTAAGGCTGAACATCAGGTGCCCAGCGGGTTATTGCAAAACCTGCCATTGCCAGAGTGGAAATGGGACATGGTGACCATGGATTTTGTGACTGGTTTACCGACGACCTTGGGAGGGAGGAATGCTGTTTGGGTGATTGTGGATAGACTTACCAAATCATCTCATTTTCTTGCGATTAAGAAGACAGACACAGCTGATCAGTTAGCGCAAATTTATATCAGGGAGATCGTGAGGTTGCATGGAGTTCCTGTCAGCATTGTATCCGATCGTGATGCAAAGTTCACATCGGCATTTTGGAGAGCTTTTCAGAAGGCGCTTGGGACAAAAGTCCACATGAGTACAGCTTACCACCCACAGACTGATGGGCAGTCAGAGAGGACTATTCAGACTTTGGAGGATATGCTCAGGGCTTGCATTTTAGATTGGGAAGGAAGTTGGGGAAAATATCTACCCTTAGCAGAGTTTGCATACAATAATAGTTATCATTCGAGTATTGAGATGGCACCATATGAGGCACTTTATGGTAGGCCTTGCCGTACGCCACTTTGTTGGACAGAAGTGGGTGAGCTACGAGGCATGGAACCAGCTATGGTTCAAGAGATGGTAGAGCAGGTTGAGATGCTCAAAATTCGGCTTAAGCAAGCTCATGACCGTCAGAAGAGTTATGCAGACAAGCGTCGGAAGGATTTGGAGTTTCAGGTGGGCGATCTAGTATACTTGAAAATGAGAACCTTCCAAGGAGGATCTAAGACTCGGAAGCTAAAGAAGCTTAAGCCGAGATATATGGGCCCATATCCTATTGTAGAGCGGATTGGAGCTGTGGCTTATAGATTGCAGTTATCAGCAGAGCTATCAGATTTCCACGATGTGTTTCACGTGTCAGTATTGAGAAAAGTCGTTAGGGAGCCAGAGCTTATTTTGCAGCAGCCACCCGGCGATCTTCGTAAAAATTTGTTTGCACCCATCCAACCTGTTGAGATTTTGGATCGACAAGTAAAAGCGGTTCATGGAATGATGACCATGTTGGTTAAGGTTCGCTGGGAGAGAGATGGAATCGAGGAGGAGACATGGGAGGCAGAATCTCAGATGAGGATAGATTATCCAGAACTTTTTCAGGATGATATTGGACGCTCGGACAATGAGCCGGATTCGGGGTCGAATCCCTTATTAGTGGGGAAGAATTGTAACGACCCAAATCCTAGGGCCCAGCAAAGCCCATCAAACCTGCTGGAAACCCTAGGTACCTTTCTATAAATTAGAGCCTTACCTCATTTTTTTTCCAGAAAAGCTTATACACGTTGAACCTCTGCAGAAACTGTACCGTCTGGGAGATCTAGAACCGATCAGCCTCAGCCACCATCGCCAAAGTCGAGATCGGACACCCCACCCCCGGAAATCGTCTAAGGTAACCATTGAAAACCGTCGTGGCCGCGTGTTATATTAATTCCGTTTAGAAAATCGATCGTATCTCTCTAACCGTGTGGTTTTTCACAAATCCAAGGCCACCATCGTGTTCGGGACGTCGAGACGAGTCAGGAGCAGGAAGATCAGCCGGAGAGCCGCCGCACGCGCCGCCACGCGCCGCCGCAAGTCACGCGCGTGAGATTCACGCGCCGCCGCAAGTCGCTGGAGCAGCCGCGCGTGAGGCCCACGCGCCACCATTGCCGGTCGCCGTTCGCCGGAGCCGCCGTCTCCGCCGTGTCGCCGCCGTATCGCCTCCGTGCTCTGCCGCCGCCGGTGACCTTTCCGGTAAGCCACCGTCGCCGCCGGCGACCGGTCGCCGGTGACTCGCCGGTTAACTCGCTGACTCGCCGGTGACTCGGCGACTCGGCTGAGTCGACTCAGCGAGTCAACTCGCTGACCGGTCAAACCGGTTCGGTTTAAATTGATTTCCGGTTTTGATTGGTTATTGAAAATTGATTTTGGTTAGGATTAAACCGGGTTGAAATTGATTTAAATCTGGTCCAATTGAAATCGAATCCGGTTAAGGAAAACCGGTTGGTTCAATTCGATTTCAATTTGGTCAAGGGTTGACCGGCTTGGGTCAGAGTTGACCGGGTTGACCTTTGACCTGCGGGTTGACTTTTTGACCAGACCACCGGTTATCCGTTTTTGACCGTTCGAAGGGCGTTCTGACTCGATTTTTCGCCCTGATTTCAGATTTGGAGTCTATTTGAGTAGCTGGAGTTCAGAGACAACACTTTTCCCTCATTGCTAAGGTGAGGGCTATTCCCAAACTTCTTGTACACGGCTTAGGATTTTGAATAAACATAATTTATTTCTAATATGTTCCGTCTTCGTGAAGTTGAGTCTATTAGAGTCTGCTTGTTTAGTTATTAGGTTCTCTGTTAAACCGGATATAGGATGTTAGAGGGTTCAACATTGCTTGTTCTTTGATAATTGTTATTAAATATATATATATATATATATATATATATATATATATCTGTTGAGAATTGAGGTGAAAGGTTGTGGTCGACTACGGAGACGTACTTCTGTAGAGCAGTTTGTGACCAGTATGTTTTGTGAGATGCTGTGGCAGAGCATAGTCGACCTGTTGTTGCCACGGCTATAGGTCGATAAATCGTCTTCGAGCGTGTGTTACCGAGCACATATTCGGCGTTGTTTTGTGAGATGTTGTGGCATAGTATAGTCGACCTGTTGTTGCCACGACTGTAGGTCGATAAATCGTCTTCGGGCGTGTGTTACCGAGCACGTATTTGGCGTTGTTGTTTTTGGCCTGTTAGTGGGCAGCGGGTGTGTATCTCGCTAGGACCATTGTTTGATCTTTGGGTACTCTAGGTACCGTGTTTCTTACGTGTTAGAATTAAATTATATTTATTCAGAATGTTATGACCGGGTCCATGGACTTCGGGTTTAGCACCCCATACCTCACTGAGTGACTCCCCTGTTGCTCACCCCTCTTTCTTCCCTTTCAGGTGAGACTGCTGAGGAGGAGTGATTTATTTCAGATCGGTGTTTTGGGTGTTTTTCTTTTTAGACTTATGGTTTTACGTTTATGGATATTTTCCCGGATTTTCTTCTATTTATGAATTTATGGTGTTACATTGACTACGCGAAGTAATTAAGTGAAGTTTCAGGAAGATTATTTTTTATTAACTTAAACTAAAAATGCGAGTTTTACAGATTCATTCTGGTTTTATTAGTATCAAGAAGAAGTTGCCAAATCTCCAAACAGGGTAAACTGGAATCACTTCGGTTAAAAGTAGGATAACTTCTTCATCATAACTCCAATGATATTGATTCAACTTCAGGGTGATTCTCCACTGATTTATGATTAAAAATAAAGCTTCTTACTTCTTGATTCATTTGATTTGACTAGAAACAAAAAGAAATAGCCAAATCTCCAAACATGATAAACTAGAATCACTTCGGTTAAAATTGGGATAACTTCTTCATCATAACTCCTATGATATTGATTGAACTTCTAGGTGATTATCCACTGATTTATGAGTCGAAATCAAGCTTCTTAAATCTTGATTCATTATGTTTAGATTATTATAAAGAAGAAATTGCCAAATCTGAAACAGGGTAAACTATAATCACTTCGGTTAAAAGTGGGATAGCTTCTTCATCATAACTCCGATTATCTTGATTCAACTTCAGGGTGATTCTACACTGATTTATGTGTCCTAATAAAGATTCTTACATCTTGATTCATTCTGGTTTGATTAGAATCAAGAAGAAATTTACAATCTCCAAACAGGGTAAACTGGAATCAGTTCTGTTAAAAGTGTGATAATTTCTTCATCATAACTCCCATGATATTAATTCAACTTCAGGGTGATTCTACACTGATTTATGAGTACTAATGAAGATTCTTACATCGTGATTTATTCTGATTTTATTAGTATCAAGAAAAAATTACCAAATCTCCAAACAGGGTAAACTGAAATCACTTCGTTTAAAAGTGGGATAACTTCTTCATCGTAACTCCAATGATATTGATTCAACTTCAGGGTGATTCTCCACTTATTTATGATTCCAAATAAATCTTCTTAAATATTTATTCATTTTGGTTTGATTAGAATCAAAAAGAAATTGCCAAATCTCCAAACAAGGTAAACTGGAATCACTTCGGTTAAAAGTGGGACAACTTCTTCGTCATAACTCCTATGATCTTGATTCAACTTCAGGGTGATTCTACACTGATTTATGAGTCCAAATTATTATTCTTACATCTTGATTCATTATGGATAGGTTAGTATCAAGAAAAAATTGCGAAATCTCCAAACAGGGTAAATTGGAATCACTTCGGTTAAAAGTGGGATAACTTCTTCATCATAACTCCTATGAGATTGATTCAACTTCAGGGTTATTCTCCACTGATTTATGAGTCCAAATTAATCTTCTTACATCTTGATTCATTTTGGTTTGATTAGAATCAAGAAAAAATTGCAAAATGTCCAAACAGGATAAACTAGAATCACTTCGGTTAAAAGTGGGATAACTTCTTCATCATAACTCTTATGATATTGATTGAAATTCTGCGTGATTATCCACTGATTTATGAGTCCAAATCAAGCTTCCTACATCTTGATTCATTATGGTTAGATTAGTATCAAGAAGAAATTACAAAATCTCCAAACGGATAAACTGGAATCACTTCCGTTAATAGTGGGATAACTTCTTCATCATAACTCCTATAAGATTGATTCAACTTCAGGGTTATTCTCCACTTATTTATGAGTCCAAATTAATCTCATAAAAGGATTAGAATCAAGAAGAAATTATCAAATCTCATACAAGGATAAACTGGAATCACTTCAGTTAAAAGTGGGATAACTTCTTCATCATAAATCCATTGATATTTATTCAACATCAGAGTGATTCTACACTTATTTATGAGTCCTAGTCAATCTTCTTGCAACGTCTTTAATTCTGGTTTTATTAGTATCAAGAAGAAGTTGCCAAATCTCCAAATAGGGTAAGGTGGAATCACTTCGGTTAAAAGTGAGATAACTTCATCATCATAACTCCTATGATATTGATTAAACTTCTGGGTGATTATACACTGATTCATGAGTCCAAATAAAGCTTCTTACATCTTGATTCATTATTGTTATATTATTATCAAGAAGAAATTGCCAAATCTACAAACAGGATAAACTGGAATCACTTCGGTTAAAGTGGGATAACTTCTTCATCATAACTCCGATGATCTTGATTCAACTTCAGGGTGATTCTACACTGATTTATGAGTACTAATAAATATTCTTACATCGTGATTAATTCTGGTTTTATTAGTATCAAGAATAAGTTGCCAAATCGCCAAACAGGGTATGATGGAATCACTTCCGTTAAACGTAGGATAACTTCTTCACCATAACTCCAATGATAATGATTCAACTTCAGGGTGATTCTCAACTGATTTATGAGTCCAAATAAAGCTTTTTACTTATTGATTCATTCTGGTTTAATTAGAATCAAGAAGAAATTGCGAAATCTCCAAATAGGGTAAACTGAATCACTTCGGTTAATAGTGAGATAACTTCTTCATCATAACTCCTATGATCTTAATTCAACTTCAGGGTGATTCTACATTGATTTATGAGTCCCAATCAAGCTTCTTACATCGTGATTTATTCTGGTTTTTTTAGTATCAAGAAGAAGTTGCCAAATCTCCAATCAGGGTAAGGTGGAATCACTTCTGTAAAAAGTGGGATAACGTCTTCATCATAACCCCAATGATCTTGATTCAACTTCAGGGTGATTGTACACTTATTTATGAGTCATCATCTAGTTTCTTACATCATGATTCATTCTGGTTTTATTAGTATCAAGAAGAAGTTGCCAAATCTCCAAACAGGGTAAACTGGAATCACTTCGGTTAAAAGTAGATAACTTCTTCATCATAACTCCAATGATATTGATTCAACTTCAGGGTGATTCTCCACTGATTTATGATTAAAAATAAAGCTTCTTTACTTCTTGATTCATTTGATTTGACTAGAATCAATAAGAAATAGCCAAATCTCCAAACAGGGTAAACTAGAATCACTTCGGTTAAAAGTGGGATAACTTCTTCATCATAACTCCTAAGATATTGATTGAACATCTAGGTGATTATCCACTGATTTATGAGTCGAAATCAAGCTTCTTAAATCTTGATTCAATATTGTTAGATTATTATCAAGAAGAAATTGCCAAATCTCAAACAGGGTCAACTAGAATCACTTCGGTTAAAAGTGGGATAGCTTCTTCATCATAACTCTTATGATATTGATTGAACTTCTGCGTGATTATCCAATGATTTATGAGTCCAAATCAAGCTTTCTACATCTTGATTCATTATGGTTAGATTAGTATCAAGAAGAAATTGCCAAATCTCCAAACAGGGTAAAATGGAATCACTTCGGTTAAAACTGGGATAACTTCTCCATCATAACTCCTATGAGATTGATTCAACTTCAGGGTTATTATCCACTGATTTATGAGTTCAAATTAATCTCATACAAGGATTAGAATCAAGAAGAAATTGTCAAATCTCATACAAGGGTAAATGGGAATCACTTCGGTTAAAAGTTAGATAACTTCTTCATCATAACTCCTATGATATTGATTGAACTTTTGGGTGATTATACACTGATTCATGAGACCAAGTAATGCTTCTTACATCTTGATTCATTATGGTTATATTATTATCAAGAAGAAATTGCCAAATCTCCAAATAGGGTAAACTGGAATCACTTCCTTTAAAAGTGGGATAACTTCTTCATCATAACTCCGATGATCTTGATTCAACTTCAGGGTGATTCTACACTGATTTATGAATACTTATCAAGATTCTTAGATCGTGATTCATTATGGTTTTATTATTATCAAGAATAAGTTGCCAAATCTCCAAACAGGGAATTCTGGAATCACTTTCGTTAAAAGTAGGATAACTTCTTCATCATAACTCCAATGATATTGATTCAACTTCAGGGTGATTTTCCACTGATTTATGAGTCCAAATAAATTTTCTTACATCGTGATTCATTCTGGTTTCATTAGAATCAAGAAGAAATTGTCAAATCTCCAAACAGGGTAAACTAGAATCACTTCGGTTAAAAGTGGGATAACTTCTTCATCATAACTCCTTTGATATTGATTGAACTTCTGGGTGATTATCCACTGATTTATGAGTCCAAATCAAGCTTCTTACATCTTGATTCATTATGGTTAGATTAGTATCAAAAAGAAATTGCCAAATCTCCAAACAGAGTTAACTGGAATCACTTCGGTTAAAAGTGGGATAACTTCTTCATCATAACTCCAATGATTATGATTCAAATTCAGGGTGATTCTACACTTATTTATGAGTCCTAATCAAGCTTCTAACATCGTGATTCATTCTGGTTTTATTAGTATCAAGAAGAAGTTGTCAAATCTCCAAAGAGGGTAAGCTGGAATCACTTCAGTTAAAAGTGGGATAACTACTTCATCATAAATCCAATGATATTGATTCAACATCAGGGCGATTCTACACTGATTTATGATTCTTAATCAAGCTTCTTACATCGTGGTTCATTATGGTTTTATTAGTATCAAAAAGAAGTTGCCAAATCTCCAAATAGGGTATGGTGGAATCACTTCGGTTAAAAGTAGGATAACTTCTTCATCATAACTCCAATGATATTGATTCAACTTCAGGGTGATTCTCAACTGATTTATGAGTCCAAATAATTTTTTTACTTCTCGATTCATTCTGGTTTAATTATAATCAAGAAGAAATTACAAAATTTCCAAACAGGATAAACTGGAATCACTTCGGTTAATAGTGGGATAACTTCTTCATCATAACTCCTATGATCTTGATTCAACTTCAGGGTGATTCTAAACTGATTTATTAGTCCCAATAAAGCTTCGTAAATCATTATTTATTCTGTTTTTTTTGAGTATCAAGAAGAAGTTGCCAAATCTCCAATCAGGGTAAGGTGGAATCACTTCGGTTAAAAGTAGGATAACTCCTTCATCATAACTCCAATGATATTGAGTCAACTTCAGGGTGATTCTCAACTGATTTATGATTCCAAATAAAGATTTTTACATCTTGATTCATTCTGGTTTAATTAGAATCAAGAAGAAATTGCCAAATCTCCAAACAGGATAATTGGAATCACTTCGGTTAAAAGTGGGATAACTTCTTCATCATAACTCCTATGATCTTGATTCAACTTCAGGGTGATTCTACACTTATTAATGAGTCCTAATCAAGCTTCTTACATCGTGATTCATTCTAGTTTTATTAGTATCAAGAAGAAGTTGTCAAATCTCCAAAAAGGGTAAGCTGGAATCACTTCGATTAAAAGTAGGATAACTTCTTCATCATAACTGCAATGATATTGATTCAACTTCAGGGTGATTCTCCACTGATTTATGAGTCCAAATAAATTTTCTTACATCTTTATTCATTCTGGTTTGATTAGAATCAAGAAGAAATTGTCAAATCTCCAAACAGGATAAACTAGAATCACTTCGGTTGAAAGTGGAATAACTTCTTCATCATAACTACTATGATACTGATTGAACTTTGGGTGATTATCCACTGATTTATGATTAAGAATAAAGATTCTTAAATCTTGATTCATTATGGTTAGATTAGTATCAAGAAGAAATTGCCAAATCTCCAAACAGGGTAAACTGGAATCACTTCAGTTAGAAGAGGGATAACTTCTTCATCATAAATCCAATGATATTGATTCAACATCACGGCGATTCTACACTGATTTATGAGTCCTAATCAAGCTTATTACATCGTGGTTCATTCTGGTTTTATTAGTATCAAGAAGAACTTGCCAAATCTCCAAATAGGATAAGGTGGAATCACTTCGGTTAAAAGTAGGATTAATTCTTCATCATAACTCCAATGATATTGATTCAACTTCAGGGTGATTCTCAACTGATTTGTGAGTCCAAATAATTTTTTTACTTCTTGATTCACTCTGGTTTAAATAGAATCAAGAAGAAATTACAAAATCTCCAAACAGGGTAAACTGGAATCAGTTCGGTTAAAAGTGGGATAACTTCTTCATCATAACTCCTATGATCTTGATTCAACTTCAGGGTGATTCTACACTTATTTATGAGTCCCAATCAAGCTTCTTACATCGTGATTTATTCTGTTTTTTCTAGTATCAAGAAGAAGTTGCCAAATCTCCAATAAGGGTAAGGTGGAATCATTTCGGTTAAAAGTAGGATAACTTCTTCATCATAACTCCAATTATATTGATTCAACTTCAGGGTGATTCTCAACTGATTAATGAGTCCAAATAAATATTTTTAAATCTTGATTCATTCTGGTTTAATTAGAATCAAGAAGAAATTGCCAAATCTCCAAACAGGGTAAACTGGTATCACTTCGGTTAAAAGTAGGATAACTTCTTCATCATAACTCCAATGATATTGATTCAACTTCAGGGTGATTATCCATTGGTTTATGATTAAAAATAAAGCTAATCAAACCAGAATTAATCAAGATGTAAGAAACTTGATTTGGACTCAGTAATCAGTGGATAATAATCCTGAAGTTGAATCAATATCATTGGAGTTATGATGAAGAAGTTATCTCACTTTTAACCGAAGTGATTCCAGTTTATCCTGTTTGGAGATTTGGATATTTCTTCTTCATTCTAATCAAACCAGAATGAATCAAGATGTAAAAATCTTGATTTGGACTCATAAATTAGTGCATAATCACCCTGAATTTGAATCAAGATCATAGGAGTTATGATGAATACGTTATCCCACTTTTACCGAAGTAATTCTAGTTTACCCATTTGGAGATTTGACAACTATGTAAGAAGATTGATTTAGATTCATATATCAGTGGATAATCCCCCTGAAGTTGAATAAATATCTTAGGAGTTATGATGACGAAGTTATCCCACTTTTACTAGAAGTGATTCGAGTTTACCCTATTTGAAGATTTGCCAATTTCCTCTTGATTCTAATCAAACCAACATTAATAAAGATGTATGAATCTTGATTTGGACTCATTAATCAGTGGATAATCACCCTGAATTTAAATAAATATCTTAGGAGTTATGATGAAGAAGTTATCCCACTTTTAACAAAAGTGATTCGAGTTTACCCTATTTGAAGATTTGCCAATTTCTTCTCGATTCTAATTAAACCAAAATTAATAAAGATGTAAGAATCTTGATTTGGACTCATTAATCAGTGGATAATCACCCTGAAGTTGAATTAATATCATTGGAGTTATGATGAAGAAGTTATCCCACTTTTAACCGAATTGTAGTTTATCCTGTTTGGAGATTTGGCAATTTCTTCTTGATAATAATAAAAACAGAATAAATAACGATGTAAGAATCTTGATTTGGACTCATAATTTAGTGCATAATCACCCTAAATTTGAATCAAGATCATAGGAGTTATGATGAATACGTTATCCCACTTTTAACCGAAGTAATTCTAGTTTACCCATTTGGAGATTTGACAATTTCTTCTTGATTCAAATCAAACCAAAATAAAAAAACTATGTAAGAAGACTGATTTAGACTCATATATCAGTGGATAATCCCCCTGAAGTTGAATAAATATCTTAGGAGTTATGATGAAAAAGTTATCCCACTTTTAATAGAAGTGATTCGAGTTTACCCTATTTGAAGATTTGACAATTTTCTCTTGATTCTAATCAAAACAGAATTAATCAAGATGTAAGAAGCTTGATTTGGACTCATTAATCAGTGGATAATCACCCTGAAGTTGAATTAATATCATTGGAGTTATGATGAAGAAATTATCCCACTTTTAACCGAAGTGATTCTAGTTTACCATGTTTGGAGATTTGACAGTTTCTTCTTGATTCTAATTAAACCAGAATGAATCAAGATGTAAGAAGCTTGATTTGGACTCATAAATCAGTGCAGAATTACCCTGAAGATGAATCAATATCATTGGAGTTATGATGAAGAAGTTATCCAACTTTTAACCGAAGTGATTCCAGTTTACCCTGTTTGGAGATATGGCAATTCGTTCTCGATTCCGATCAAACCAGAATGACTAAAGATGTAAGAAGCTTGATTTTTACTCATAGATCAGTGGATAATCACCCTGAATTTATATAAATATCTTAGGAGTTATGATGAAGAAGTTATCCCACTTTTACCGAAGTTATTCCAGCTTACCCAGTTTGGAGATTTGGCTATTTCTTTTTGATTTTAATCAAAACAGAATGAATCACGATGTAAGAAGATTGATTTGGACTAATAAATCATTGTAGAATCATCCTGATGTTGAATCAAGATCATAGGAGTTATGATGAAGAAGTTATCTCACTTTTAACCGATGTGATTCGAGTTTACCCTGTTTGGAGATTTAGCAATTTCTTCTTGATTCTAATCAAACCAGAATGAATCAAGATATAAGAAGCTTGTTTTAGACTCATGAATCAGTGGATAATAACCATGAAATTGAATCAATATCATTGGAGTTATGATGAAGAATTTATCCCACTTTTAACCGAAGTGATTCTAGTTTACCATGTTTGGAGATTTGGCAATTTCTTCTTGATTTTAATCAAATCAGAATTAATCAAGATGTAAGAAGCTTGATTTGGACTAATAAATTAGTGGATAATCACCCTGAAGTTGAACGAATATCTTAGGAGTTATGATGAAGAAGATATCCCACTTTTAACCGAAGTGATTCCAGTTTACCCTGTTTGGAGATTTGGTAATTTCTTCTTGATACTAATAAAAACAGAATAAATCACAATGTAAGAATCTTGATTTGGACTCATAAATTAGTGCATAATCACCCTGAATTTGAATCAAGATCATAGGAGTTATGATGAAGAAGTTATCCCACTTTTAATCGAAGTAATTCTAGTTTACCCATTTGGAGATTTGACAATTTCTTTTTGATTCTAATCAAACAAGAATGAATAACTGTGTAAGAAGATTGATTTAGACTCATATATCAGTGGATAATCCCCCTGAAGTTGAATAAATATCTTAGGAGTTATGATGAGGAAGTTATCCCACTTTTAACAGAAGTGATTCGAGTTTACCCTATTTGAAGATTTGCCAATTTCCTCTTGATTCTAATCAAACCAACATTAATAAAGATGTATGAATCTTGATTTGGACTCATTAATCAGTGGATAATCACCCTGAATTTAAATAAATATCTTAGGAGTTATGATGAAGAAGTTATCCCACTTTTAACAAAAGTGATCCGAGTTTACCCTATTTGAAGATTTGCCAATTTCTTCTCGATTCTAATTAAACCAAAATTAATAAAGATGTAAGAATCTTGATTTGGACTCATTAATCAGTGGATAATCACCCTGAAGTTGAATTAATATCATTAGAGTTATGATGAAGAAGTTATCCCACTTTTAACCGAAGTGATTCTAGTTTACGTTGTTTGGAGATTTGGTAATTTCATCTTGATTCTAATAAAACCACAATGAATCAATATGTAAGAAGCTTGATTTGTACTCATAAATCAGTGCAGTCACCCTGAAGTGGAATCAATATCATAAGAGTTATGATGAAAAAGTTATCCCACTTTTAACTGAAGTGATTTCAGTTTACCCTGTTTGGAGATTTGACAGTTTCTTCTTGATTCTAATTAAACCAGAATGAATCAAGATGTAAGAAGCTTTATTTGGACTAATAAATCAGTGCAGAATCACCCTGAAGATGAATCAATATCATTGGAGTTATGATGAAGAAGTTATCCCACTTTTAACCGAAGTGATTCCAGTTTACCCTGTTTGGAGATATGGCAATTGTTGCTTGATTCTGATCAAACCAGAATGACTAAAGATGTAAGAAGCTTGATTTTGACTCATAAATCAGTGGATAATCACCCTGAATTTAAATAAATATCTTTGGAATTATGATGAAGAAGTTATCCCACTTTTAACCGAAGTGATTCCAGTTTACCCTGTTTGGAGATTTGGCAATTTATTCTTGATACTAATAAAACCAGAATGAATCACGATGTAAGAAGCTTGATTTGGACTCATAAATCAGTGGATAATCGTCCTGAATTTGAATCAAGATCATAGGTTCTATGATGAAAACGCTATCCCACTTTTAACCGAAGTGATTCCAGTTTACCATGTTTGGAGATTTGGCAATTTTTTCTTGATTTTAATCAAATCAGAATGAATCAAGATGTAAGAAGCTTGATTTGGACTAATAAATTAGTGGATAATCACCCTGAAGTTGAATCAATATCACAGGAGTTATGATGATGAAGTTATCCCACTTTTAACTGAAATGATTCCAGTTTACCCTATTTGGAGATTTGGCAATTTCTTCCTCATTCTAATCAAACCAGAATGAATCGAGATATAAAAAGCTTGATTTGGACTCATAAATCAGTGGATAATCACCCTGAAGAAGAATCAGTATCATAGGAGTTATGATGAAAAAGTTATTCCACTTTTAACCAAAGTGATTCCAGTTTATCATGTTTGGAGATTTGACAATTTCTTCTTGATACTAATAAAAATAGAATGAATCACGATGTAATAATCTTTATTGGAATCATAAATCAGTGGAAAATCACCCTGAATTTGAATCATGATTATAGGAGTTATGATGATGAAGAAGTTATCCCACTTTTAACCGAATTAATTCCAGTTTACCTTTTTCGGAGATTTGACAATTTCTTCTTGATTCTAATCAAAACAGAATGAATAAATCTATAATAAGACTGATTTATACTCATATATCAGTGGATAATCACCCCGAAGTTGAATAAATATCTTAGGAGTTATGATGAAGAAGTTATCCCACTTTTAACAAAAGTGGTTCGAGTTTACCCTGTTTGGGGATTTGGCAATTTCCTCTTGATTCTAATCAAACTATAATTAATCAAGGTGTAAGAAGCTTGATTTGGACTCATTAAACAGTGGATAATCACCCCTGAAGTTGAATCAATATCATTGGAGTTATGATGAAGAAGTTATCCCACTTTTAACCGAAGTGATTCCAGTTTATCCTTTTTGGAAATTTGGCAATTTCTTCTTGATTCTAATTAAACCAGAATGAATCAAGACGTAAGAGGCTTGATTTGTACTCATAAATCAGTGGATAATCACCCTGAAGTTGAATAAATATCATAGGAGTTATTATGAAGAAGTTATCCCACTTTTAACCGAAGTGATTCCAGTTTATCATGTTTGGAGATTTGACAATTTTTTCTTGATTCTAATCAAACCATAATGAATCAAGATGTAAAAAGCTTGATTTGGACTCATAAATCAGTGGATAATCACCCTGAAGTTCAATTAATATCATAGGTGTTAGAATGAGAGATTATGATATGTAGAATGAAGAACAGTTAAGTATTTGATGAAGAATGATGAAGAATAGATGAAGAATGATGAAGAACAAGTAGAGAGAGAGAGTATGGACGAGTTTGAGAGAGAGAGAGAGTAATCAGAATGGGAGACTTATTCTCCTTGCTTGTATTCAGATCTTTGTTACATAATATATAGACAACCAGAAAGAATAAAATAAAGACTAAACAGAAAGAGACAAGGGCACAGGTTTAGGGAGTGAAAGTAACAGCTGCTTGCATTTGAATTCTTAAGGCAACATGTGACTTATCTTCTTGGCAGCTTCTCCCAACGTCCATATTGACAAGAAAGGGTCACAAGACTCTCCTGAATACTTGCCATACACTCTTTGTTCATTCCTAAACCATGTTTGCCTTGGAATCCACTTCAGGTCAAGATATGATCAAACTGTGCGGATAACTCCATCTTGATCATTATTCTGTCTTCATCATCCTTTCTTACATTGTCTCTCTTTGGTTCTTCATCTCAATACTCCCCCTCAAGCTTGACTATAGGGAATAGTCATGCTTGGAAACATGAAGAACCTCCCTCATTAAAACCTTAGTGTGCAAAACCCAGTGGGACAAAAACATACTAAGGAAAAAGAGTAGAGGTCTCCATGCTAGGAAAGTCAGTTAGATGTGAGGTCTATGAGTCCTAACTTAGAGTGGATGAACTCACAGACTTTGGTACTTGCTGCCTTGGTGAAGATATCAGCTAGCTGTTCTTCACTTCATGTATAACAAGGTAGGGTGATTTGCTTCTCCACAGCTTGTCTAACCTTGTGGCAGTCTACTTCTATGTGCTTTGTTCTTTCATGGAAGACTGAGTTGCTGGCAATGTGAATGGCTGCTTGATTGTCACAATGCATTGTGATGGGAAAAAGCAATCCCTTGATCCATATTAACTCATTGGTGAGCTTCCTCATAGCTCTATATTCTGCCTCAGCACTTAAACATGATACAACCTTCTGCTTCTTGCTCTTCCAAGTCACTAGGTTGCCTCCAATGAATGTACAATAACCAGTGGTTGATCTTTTATCAACCATATCTCCTGCCCAATCAGCATCACAATACCCAACTATTTCAGTGCTTCCATTGCATCTCAACTAAACACCTTGACCTTGAGCTTCCCTTAGATACCTCATGATCCTCTCAACCATATTCCAATGGTGAACCTTAGGAGCTTGCATATGCTAACTGACTTGATTCACAGCAAAGCATATGTCTGGTCTTGTAATGGTAAGATAGATCAACTTTCCCACCATCCTTCTATACTTCTTAAAGTCTCCATAAGGTTCATCTTCAAACTCCCCCTCACGCAGCACTTTATAACCTTCTTCGAGTGGAGTCTTGGCTGGCCTTCCTCCAAGGTTTCCTGCCTCAATTAAAAGATCAAGTGTGTGCTTCCTTTGGGATAGAAAGTGTCCCTCTTTAGAGCGACATACTTCAATTCCAATGAAGTACTTGAGTTCACCTAAATCTTTAATATCAAACACAGATTTGAGGAATACCTTAGTTTCTTGGATGCCCTCTTTGTCACTACCAGTGATGATCATATAATCCACATAAATTAATATGACCACAATGCCTCTTAGACCGGGAAGAGTGAATAGAGTGTGATCAGCTTCTGACTTCCTGAAGCCTCTTCCATTTAATGTAGTATTACCAAGCTCTTGGTGATTGTTTCAGTCAATAGATGGCCTTCTTGAGTCTTAGATCATTTCCAGGCTTGACCAAGTGCTCTAGACCAGGAGGAGGATGCATGTAGACCTCATCTTCTAGCTCTCCTTGAAGAAAAGCATTCTTAAATCCATCTGCCATAGCTCCCATTCTAGATTTGTTGCAAGAGAAAGGATGATTCGAATGGTATGTAGTTTGGCCACTGGTGCAAATGTGTCCACATAATCCTCTCCATATGTCTGAGTGAAGCCTCTTGCCACCAGTCTTGTTTTGCGCCTCTCCACTTTGCCATTTGCCAAGTATTTGATTGTGCAGACCCACTTACTTGAGACTGCTTTCTTCCCCATTGGAAGCTCACTCTCATACAAAGTGTCATTTATAATCATGGCATTGGTCTCATTTCCAACTGACTCTTTCCATTCATCAAGCTCCATTGCTTCTTTATTAGACCTTGGAATATATCCTTGATCCAAACTAATGATGAATGCTTGATGTTCAACTGGGAATTGCGAAAATGAGCATACCACTGAAGTTAGATGAGCCACTACATGATTGTTGTAATAAACCCTTGTGTTCACCCAATTGGATGGATCCTTCCTGATCCTTGTGCTTCTTCTTAGTGGTTGAACCTGGTCTTGTTCTTCTTCCTGCTCTTCTTCTTCATGATCTTGAGTAGTTTCAGTTGCTTGATCTTCTACACCATCCTGATCATGAACTTCTGAACCATGTTGCCTTACTGATTCATGTTCATTGCCCCCTTCAGGATCATGATGAGTGACTTCTTCAGCTTCTTGTTCAGTCACTTGAGTAGGAGTAGCTTCTCTGGTGATCTCATTTTCCCTTGATAAACTGATTCCAAGATTCTCTAAGATGATCCTCAGGTTATTGGCCTATCTAATGCTTGAGACAGATATTTGAGCTCATCCCAATTCTTCTCAGCATAAAATCCTTTTCCTTCCATAAACTTCACATCTCTAGATACAAGCACTCTTCTTGTTTCAGGATTGTAGCACTTGTATCCTTTCTGTGTAGAAGAGTAGCCTATGAACATACACTTCATACTCTTTGCTTCTAGCTTGTTCCTTTGCTCTCCTGGTATCAATACAAAGCATACACATCCAAACACTCTGAGGTGATGAATGGATGGTTTGATTTGGTTCAACACTTCATAAGGAGAGATATCCTTCAGCACCTTAGTTGGGATCCGATTAATAAGGTAGCTTGCTGTCACCAAAGCATAACTCTAGAATCTCTTAGGAACATTGGCATGGAACATCATTGATCGAGCAACCTCCATGAGATGCCTATTCTTTCTTTAAGCCACTCCATTTTGTTGAGGTGTATAGGGACAGCTTGTTTGGTGGATTATGCCATGTTTTGCCAAGTGATTCTTGAAAGCATGACTTGTATACTCTCCTACATTGTCTGATCTCAGTACCTTCACATTGGCCTTAAAGTGGTTATTAACATAAGATTGAAAGTTCATAAATGCATCTAACACACGATCCTTGGAAGGCAGCAATGTTAACCAAGTATACTTTGATTTTTCATCTATAAAAGTGAAAAAATACTTGTGATTATCCCTAGACATGCATGGAGAGGTCCAAACATTAGAATGAACTAAGTCAAAGCATTTTTCATAGATGGTTACTGATGTTGGAAACACAAAATTGCAATGCTTTCCTAGGATGCATGCTTCACAATCCAAGTGACTAAATGACATATCAGGCATCATGAGTTCTAATGCGCGAGAATGAGGATGTCCTAATCTTAATCTAGCATGCCAAGTTGTGCTATCACATAGATTAGAACTGGTCATGCATAAAGGAGTAGAAGTAGAAGGATAAGAAGGCTTAGTATTTTCGAGATGGTATAAAACATCTTTGTTGTTTCCTTCTCCAATCACCTTCCTTGTCTTAAGATCCTGAAACTCAACATCATTAGGCCTAAAAACAACCTGAAAATTCAGGTCAACCGTGGCTTTTCTCACTGAGAGCAAGTTAGATGTAAAACTAGGCATGTAGACGGCAGTGAATTCCCTATCAAACAACTTAAGGTTCCATATTCCTTCTATCTTCACCTTATCACCATTTGCTATTACTACATTCCCTAAAGCAGGCCTAACATTACTAATTAGATTCTTATCACTAATCATACGATGACTAGCTCCAGAATCTATTATAATTGGCTTAGAGACAAGGGAATGTGTACCAGACTTGTTGGAGGAGATAATGACTTTGGCAGCTTCGATTAGAGGCTCAATATCACTCATTTTGATGGGGCCATCATTGATCACTGCCTTGTTCCACACTCCTCCTCCATGAGAATCGCTAATGAAGGCTGAATACATGGATGCTCGTTTAAGAACTTGTTGCTCATCCTCCTTGAGTTTCCTTCCAACAGGTTTGGTATCAAACAAGCTTTGCTTGATTCCAGTTTACGTTGTTTGGAGATTTGGCAATTTCTTCTTGATACTAATAAAACCAGAATGAATCACGATGTAAGAATCTTGATTTGGACTCATAAGTCAGTGGATAATCACCCTGAATTTGAATCAAGATCATAGGAGTTATGATGAAGAAGTTATCCCACTTTTAACCTAAGTAATTCCAGTTTACTCTTATTGGAAATTTGGCAATTTCTTCTTGATTCTAATAAAATCAGAATGAATTACTATGTAAGAATCTTGATTTAAACTCATATATCAGTGCATAATCACCCTGAAATCGAATCAACATCTTAGGAAATATGTTGAAGAAATTATCCCACTTTTAACAAAAGTGATTCTAGTTTACCATGTTCGGAGATTTGGCAATTTCCTCTTGATTCTAATCAAACCAGAATAAATCAAGATGTAAGAAGCTTTATTTGGATTCTTTAATCAGTGGATAATCACCCTGAAGTTGAATCAATATCATAGGAGTTAGGATGAAGAAGTTATCCCACTTTTAACCGAAGTGATTCCAGTTTACCCTATTTGGAGATTTGACAATTTCTTATTGATACTAATAAAACCCGAATGAATCACGATGTAGGAATCTTGATTTGGACTCATTAATCAGTGGATAATCAACCTGAATTTGAATCAAGATCATAGGAGTTATGATGAAGAAGTTATCCCACTTTTAACCGAAGTAAATCCATTTTACTCTTATTGGAGATTTGACAATTTTTTATTGATTCTAATCAAATCAGAATGAATAACTATGTAAGAATCTTGATTTAGATTCATATATCAGTGGATAATCACCCTGAAGTTAAATCAATATCTTAGGAGTTATGATGAAGAAGTTATCCTACTTTTAACCGAAGTGATTCCAGTTTACCCTATTAGGAGATTTGACAATTTCTTCTTGATTCTAATTAAGCCAGAATGTATCAAGATGTTAGAATCTTGATTAGGACTCATAAATCAGTGGATAATCACACTGAAGTTGAATCAATATCTTTGGAGTTATGATGACTAAGTTATCCTACTTTTAACCGAAGTGATTCCAGCTTACCCTATTTGGAGATTTGCCAATTTCTTTTTGATTCTAATCAAACCAGAATGAATCACGATGAAAGAATCTTGGACTCATAAATTAGTGGATAATCATTCGGAAGTTGAATCAATATCTTAGGAGTTATGATGAAGAAGTTATCCCACTTTTAATATAAGTTATTCCAATTTACAATGTTTTGAGATTTGGCAATTTCCTCTTGATACTAATCAAACCAGAATGAATAACTATATATGAAGACTGATATAGACTAATATATCTGTGGATAATCACCCTGAAGTTGAATAAATATCTTAGGAGTTATAATGAAGAAGTTATCCCACTTTTAACCGAAGTGATTCTAGTTTATCCTGTTTGGAGATTTGGCAATTTCTTCTTGGTACTAATAAAACCAGAATGAATCACTGTGTTAGAAGCTTGATTTGGACTCATAAATCAGTGGATAATCACCCTTAATTTGAATCATGATCATAGGAGTTATGATGAAGAAGTTATCCCACTTTTAACCGAAGTGATTCCAGTTTACTATATTTGGAGATTTGGGAATTTTTCCTTGATTATAATCAAATCAGAATGAATCAAGACGTAAGAAGCTTTATTTGGACTCATAAATCAGTGGATAATCACCCTGAAGTTGAATCAATATCATTGGAGTTATGATGAAGAAGTTATCCCAATTTTAACTGAAGTAATTCCAGTTTACCCTGTTTTGACATTATGAAATTTCTTCTTCATTCTTATCAAATCAGAATGAATCAAAATTTAAAAAGATTTATTTGGACTTATAAATCAGTGGATAATCACCCTGAAGTTGAATCAATATCATAGGAGTTATGATGTTTGGAGATTCCAGTTTATCCTGTTTGGAGTTTTGACAGTTTCTTCTTGATACTAATAAAAACAGATTGAATCATGATGTAAGAATCTTGATTTGGAATCATAAATCAGTGGATAATCACCGTGAATTTGAATCAAGATCATAGGAGTTATGATGAAGAAGTTATCCTACATTTAACCGAAGTAATTCCAATTTATCCTTTTTGGAGATTTGATAATTTCTTCTTGGTTCTAATCAAACCAGAATGAATAAATATGTAAGAAAAATGGATAATCAACCTCAAGTTGAATAAATATCTTAGAAGTTATGATGAAGAAGTTATCCCACTTTTAACAGAAGTGATTCCAATTTACCCTGTTTGGAGATTTGACAATTTCTTCTTGATACTAATAAAACCAGAATTAATCAAGATGTTAGAAGACTGATTTGGACTCATTAATTAGTTTAGAATCACCCTGAAGTTGAATCAAGATAACTGGAGTTATGATAAAGAAGTTATCCCACATTTTTAACCGAAGTGATTCAAGTTTACCTTTTTTGGAGATTTGAAAATTTCTTCTTGATACAAATAAAACTAGGATGAATAACGATGTAAGAAGCTTGATTTGGACTCACAAATCAGTGTAGGATCACCATGAAGTTGAATCAAGATCATAGGAATTATGATGAAGAAGTTATCGCACTTTTAAAAGAAGTGACTCCAGATTACCCTTTTTGGAGATCTGACAATTTCTTCTTGATTCTAATCAAACCAGAATGAATCAAGTTGTAAGAACCTTGATTTGGACTCATTTATTAGTTTCTAGTTACCCTGAAGTTGAATCAATATTATAGGAGTTATGATGAAGAAGTTATCCCACTTTTAACCGAAGTGATTATAGTTTACCCTGTTTGGAGATTTGACAATTTCTTCTTGATTCTAATCAAACCAGCATGAATCAAGATGTAAGAAGCTTCATTTGGACCCATAAATAAGTGTAGAATCACCCTGAAGTTTAATCAATATCATAGGAGTTATGATGAAGAAGTTATTCCACTTATAACAAAAGTTATTCCAGTTTACACTGTTTGGAGATTTGGTAATTTCCACTTGATTATAATCAAACCAGAATGAATCACGATCTAAGAAGATTGATTTGGACTCATAAATCAGTGGATAATCACCCTGAAGTTTAATCAATATTATAGGAGTTATGATGAAGAAGGTGTTCCACTTTTAAACGAAGTGATTTCAGTTTACCCTGTTTGGAGATTTGGTAATTTCTTCTTGCTATAATCAAGTTAGAATGAATCAAGATGTAAGAATCTTGATTTGGACTCATAAATCAGTGGATAATCACCCTGAATTTCAATCAAGATCATAGGAGTTATGATGAAGAAGTTATCCCACTTTTAACCGAAGTAATTCCAGTTTACTCTTGTTGGAGATTTGACAATTTCTTCTTGATTCTAATCAAATAGAATGAATAACTATGTAAGAATCTTTATTTAGATTCATATATCAGTGGATAATCACCCTGAAGTTAAATCAATATCTTAGGAGTTATGATGAAGAAGTTATCCCACTTTTAACCGAAGTGATTCCAGTTTACCCTGTTTGGAGATTTGACAATTTCTTCTTGATTCTCATTAAGCCAGAATGAATCAAGATGTAAGAATCTTGATTTGGACTCATAAATCAGTGGATAATCACACTGAAGTTAAATCAATATCTTTGGAGTTATGATGAATAAGTTATCCCACTTTTAACCGAAGTGATTTCAGCTTACCCTATTTAGAGATTTGGCAGTTTCTTCCTGATTCCAATCAAACCAGAATGAATCACGATGAAAGAATCTTGGACTCATAAATTAGTGGATAATCACCCTGAAGTTGAATCAATATCTTAAGAGTTATGATGAAGAAGTTATCCCACTTTTAACAGAAGTTATTCAAGTTTATCATGTTTGGAGATTTGACAATCTCCTCTTGATACTAATCAAACTAGAATGAATAAATATGTAAAAAGACTGATATAGACTCATATATTTGTGGATAATCACCCTGAAGTTGAATAAATATCTTAGGTGTAATGATGAAGAAGTTATCCCACTTTTAACCGAAGTGATTCCAGTTTATCATGTTTAGAGATTTGGCAATTTCTTCTTGATACTAATAAAACCAGAATGAATAACGATGTAAGAAGATTGATTTGGACTCATAAATCAGTGGATTATCACCCTTAATTTGAATCAAGATCATATGAGTTATGATGAAGAAGTTATCCCACTTTTAACCAAAGTGATTCCGATTTACCATATTTGGAGATTTGGCAATTTTTTCTTGATTATAATCAAATCAGAATAAATCAAGACGTAAGAAGATTTATTTGGACTCATAAATCAGTGGATAATCACCCTGAAGTTGAATCAATATCATTGAGTTATGATGAAGAAGTTATCCCAATTTTAACTGAAGTGATTCCAGTTTACCCTGTTTTGACATTAGGAAATTTCTTCTTCATTCTAATCAAATCAGAATGAATCAAGATGTAAAAATCTTGATTTGGACTCATAAATCAGTCGATAATCACCCTGAAGTTGAATTAATATCATTGGAGATATGATGAAGAAGTTATCTCACTTTTAACCGAAGTTATTCCAGTTTATCCTGTCTGGAGATTTGATAATTTCTTCTTGATACTAATAAAAAAGACTGAATCACGATGTAAGAATCTTGATTTGTAATCATAAATTAGTGGATAATCACTCTGAATTTGAATCAAGATCATAGGAGTTATGATGAAGAAGTTATCTCACTTTCAACAGAACTGATTCCAATTTACCTTGTTTGGAGATTTGACAATTTCCTCTTGATACTAATAAAAGAATTAATCAAGATGTTAGAAGACTGATTTGGGCTCATAAATTAGTGCAGAATCACCCTGTAGTTGAATCAATATCACTCGAGTTATGATAAATAAGTTATCCTATATTTAACCGAAGTGATTCCACTTTATCCTTTTTGGAGATTTGGAAATTTCTTCTTGATACTAATAAAACCAAGATGAATAACGATGTAAAAAGCTTGATTTGGACTCATAAATCAGTGTAGAATCACCCTGAAGTTGAATCAAGATCATAGGACATATGATGAAGAAGTTATCCCACTTTTAGCCGAAGTGACTCCAGTTTACCCTTTTTGGAGATCTGGCAATTTCTTCTTGATTATAATCAAACAAGAATGAATCAAGATGCAAGAACCTTTATTTGGACTCATTAATCAGTGTCTAATTACCCTGAAGTTGAATCAATATCATAGGAGTTATGATAAAGAAGTTATCCCACTTTTAACCGAAGTGATTTCAGTTTACCCTGTTTGGAGATTTGACATTTTCTTCTTGATTCTAATCAAACCAGCATGAATCAAGATGTAAGAAGCTTCATTTGGACCCATAAATAAGTGTAGAATCACCCTGAAGTTTAATCAATATCATAGGAGTTATGATGAAGAAGTTATTCCACTTATAACAGATGAGATTCCAGTTTATCCTGTTTGGAGATTTGGTAATTTCCTCTTGATTATAATCAAACCAGAATGAATCACGATCTAAGAAAATTGATTTGGACTCATAAATCAGTGGATAATCACCCCGAAGTTCAATCAATATCATAAGAGTTATGATGAAGAAGTTGTCCCACTTTTAAACGAAGTGATTTCAGTTTACCCTGTTTGGAGATTTGGTAATTTCTTCTTGCTACAATCCAATTAGTATGAATCAAGATGTAAGAAGCTTGATTTCGACTCATAAATCAGTGAATAATCACCCTGAATTTGAATCAAAATCATAGGAGTTATGATGAAGAAGTCACTTTTAACCGAAGTGATTCAAGTTTACCCTTCTCGATTCTAATGAAACCAAAATGAATAAAGATATGGGAATGTTTATTTGAACTTCAGTGGATAACAACCCTGAAGTTAAACCAATATAATTGGAGTTATGATGAGGAAGTTATCCCACTTTTAACCAAATTGAATCCAGTTTACCCTGTTTCGGGATTTTGCAATTTCTTCTTGATTCTAATCAAACCAAAATGAATCAAGATGTAAGAATCTTAATTTAGACTCATAAATCAGTGGAGAATCACCCTGAAGATAAATCAATATCATTGGAGTTATGATGAAGAAGTTATCCCACTTTTAACCGAAGTGATTCCAGTTTAACCTTTTTGGAGATTTGGCAATTTCTTCTTGATTCTAATGAAACCAAAATGAATCAAGATGTAAGAAGCTTCATTTGGACTCATAAATCACTGGTTAATAACCCTGAAGTTAAATCGATATCACTGCAGTTATGATGAAGAAGTTATCCCACTTTTAACCCAAGTGATTCGAGTTTACCCTGTTTCAGGATTTGACAATTTCTTCTTGATTCTAATCAAAACAAAATGAATCCAGATGTGAGAAGTTTAATTTAGACTCATAAATCAGTGGAGAATCACCCTGAAGTTAAATCAATATAATTGAAGTTATGATGAAGAAGTTATCCCACTTTTAACCAAATTGAATCCAGTTTACCCTGTTTCGGGATTTGGCAATTTCTTCTTGATTCTAATCAAACCAAAATTAATCAAGATGTAAGAAGCTTAATTTAGACTCATATATCAGTGGAGAATCACCCTGAAGTTAAATCAAATATCGTTGGAGTTATGATGAAGAAGTTATCCCACTTTTAACCGAAGTGATTCTAGTTTATCTTGTTTGGAGATTTGGAAATTTCTTCTTGATTCTAATCAAAAAGAATGAATCAAGATGTTAAAGATTGATTTGGAGTTATAAATCAGTGGATAAACACACTGAAGTTGAATCAATAACATACACGTTATGATGAAGTAAGTATTTCCACTTTTAACGGAAGTGATTCCAGTTTATCCTGTTTGGAGATTTTGCAATTACTTCTTGATACTAATCTAACCATAATGAATCAAGATGTAGGAAGCTTGATTTGGACTCATAAATCAGTGGATAATCACCCTGAAGTTGAATCAATATCATAGGAGTTATGATGAAATAGTTATTTCAACTTTTAAACGAAGTGATGCCAGTTTACCCTGTTTGGAGATTTGGCAATTTTTTCTTGAAACTAATCTAACTATAATGAATCGAGATGTAAGAAGCCTTATTTGGACTCATAAATCAGTTGATAATCACCCTTAATTTCAATCAATATCGTTGGTGTTATGATGAAGAAGTTTTCTCAATTTAACCGAAGTGATTCCAGTTTACCCTGTTTAGAGATTTGGCAATTTCTTCTTGATTCTAATCGACGCAAAATAAATCAAGATGTACGAAGGTTGAGTTGGACTCATAAATCAGTGCTAATCACCAGGAAGTTGAATCAATATCATAGGAGTTATGATAAAGAAGTTATCCCACTTTTAACCGAAGTGATTCGGGTTTACCTTGTTTGGAGATTTGACAATTTCTTCTTGATTATAATCAAACCAGCATGAATCAAGATGTAAGAAGCTTCATTTGGACCCATAAATAAGTGTAGAATCAACCTGAAGTTCAATCAATATCATAAGAGTTATGATGACGAAGTTATTCCACTTATAACAGAAGTGATTCCAGTTTTCCATGTTTGGAGATTTGGTAATTTCCACTTGATTATAATCAAACCAGAATGAATTGTAAGTTTTATTAAGAACAGAGTGAAGAACACTCAAGATCAAGAGAGAGAGAGTAGGTTTAATCCGGAAATGAAAGGAGAGAGATATAGAGAAGTGTTTGTATTCGAGAGAGAATAGAGAGTAAAGAAGGAGTTTGTTTCCTTGATTTTTATTTCTTGTTGTATACAACATATTTAAAGACAGAGAAGAAAGAGAGAGGAAATCAACAGCACACTGGTCCAAAGACTGTATTCTGACCCAACAGCTCTTTTAGCAGTAGATCTGGATTTGAATTCAAACTTAACCATCTTCCTAAGCTTCTCCAGGTTAAGTTAAGCGACCCCAGACCTCTGCTTTGCCTTATAAGGTTTTATAAGATAGTTTGTACGGACAGAAACTATCTTATTGTCCAGATTATTTCTTCTTCATTCTTTTCCTCTCTTTGATTTTTCTGGATCACTCTCTTGATCTCCTTCAGTTGTTTATGTCTTCTTTATTGTTTCAAATCAATACTCCCCCTCAAGCTTGACCCAATACAATGGTCAAGCTTGGAAACCATGAAGACTTCACTCATTAAAACCTTAGTATGCGAAACCCATTTGTGACAAAAACATACTAAGGAAAGAGTAAAAGCTCCATGGCTAAGAGGATCATGTTTTTGTAATGTCAGTGAGTCCAAGCTTGGGATAGATGGACTCACACACCTTGATGCTTGCAGCCTTAGTGAAGATGTTGGCTAACTGATCTTCACTTCTTGTATAGCATGGTGAGATAGTTCCTTGAATCATCATTTGTCTTACTTTGTGGCAGTCCACCTCAATGTGCTTTGTTCTCTCGTGGAATACTGAGTTTGAGGCTATGTGTATGGCTGCCTGGTTGTCACAATGCATGGTTATTGGGGATGTGATCTCTATACCCAAGTCTTTGAGGAGTCCTTTGATCCACACCAGTTCATTTGTAAGTTTCCTCATGGCTCTATATTCAGCTTCAGCACTTGAACATGAGACCACCTTCTGTTTCTTGCTTTTCCATGTGACTAGATTGCCTCCAACGAAAGTGCAATAGCCAGTGGTTGATTTCCTATCATTCCTATCTCCTGCCCAATCTGCATCACAATAACCAACCACTTCTGTGTTGCTGTTACACCCCATCCATATCCCTTGTCCTGGAGCTCCACTGAGGTATCTAAGTATTATTTCCACCATTTTCCAGTGATGAACCTTTGGCACTTGCATATGCTGGCTCACCTGGTTCACAGCAAAGCAAATATCAGGTCTAGTAATGGTTAAATAGATAAGCTTACCCACTAGTCTTCTGTATTGCTTTGGATCATCAAATGGTGCGTCTTCATACTCCCCCTCACGCAAGATCTTATACCCATCTTCCAATGGAGTCTTGGCTGGTTTTTCTCCAAGCGTACCTGCTCCATCCAAAAGATCATGTTTGTATTTCCTTTGGGATAAGAAGAGTCCTTCTTTAGAACAACATACTTCAATTCCAAGGAAGTACTTTAGTTCACCCAAATCTTTAATTTCAAATAAAGATTTTAAGTATGCTTTGGTAGCTTGAATACCTTCTTTGTCACTCCCTATGATGATGATATCATCAACATACACAAGGATGACCACTATACCTTGTTGGCTGGTGAAGGTGAATAGAGTGTGATCTGCCTGAGATCGTCTGATCCCTTTTCCATTGAGGGTGGTGCTAAGCTTATGATACCAGGCTCTTGGTGATTGTTTTAATCCATAGATTGCCTTCTTGAGTCTCAACACATTGCCTGGTTTAACTAAGTGTTCTAGACCAGGAGGAGGCCTCATGTAGACTTCATCTTCTAGCTCCCCTTGGAGAAAGGCATTCTTCACATCCATTTGCCATAAATCCCATTTCAAGTTCGTAGCAAGTGAGAGAATGATTTTGATGGTATGAAGCTTTGCTACGGGTGCAAAGGTATCAAGGTAATCCTCTCCATAGGTTTGAGTGAATCCCCTTGCCACCAGCCTTGTCTTCTTCCTTTCTGGTTTTCCATTGGCTAGGTACTTGATAGTGAAGATCCATCTACTTGTCACTGCCTTCTTGCCTTTTGGAAGCTCAGCTTCATACCAAGTATCATTGTCAATCATAGCCTTGGTTTCATGACCAACAGATTCTTTCCATTCTTTATCCTCCTTAGCCTCTTCATAAGATCTTGTAATGTATTCCTGATCCAAGTTACTCATGAAGACTTGGTGTTCCTCTGGATAATGGGCTAGTGAACATACAGCTTGCATTGGATGAGCTACTGCATTGGCATTGTAATACACCCTTGTGTTCACCCAATTTGATGGATCTCTCCTTATTTTATTGCTTCTCCTTAATGGCTGCACTTGAACTTCTTCAGTCTCCTCAACCTCATGGGTTTGAGACTGCACTTGTTCCTGGTTCTCCTCTAAACCATGTTGATCATGAACTTCAGAACCTCCATGATTCATTGTCTCTTCTGGTTCTTGTTTGTTCCCGCCCTCACGATCAAGATGGGTTTCATTATCAGCTCTACTAGCTTTTGTTGCTTCTTCTCTTGCCTTAAGCTGGCTAATGCCCAGACTTTCCAAGATGATTCTGAGGTTGTTTGCTTTGTCTGAGGGTGCATGAGAGAGATCTTTCAGGTTATCCCAGTTCTTCTCATCATAATACCCCTTTGACTCTACACATTTGACATCCCTTGAGACCATCACCCTTCTAGTCTCTGGTACATAGCACTTGTATCCCTTCTGGTTGGCTGAATAACCAATGAACATTGCTTTGACACTCTTTGCTTCCAGTTTATTTCGTTGTTCTCCTGGAATCAAGACAAAACAAAGACACCCAAACACACGCAAGTGATCAATAGATGGTCTAGTTTTGTTTAATACCTCATAAGGAGAGACATCATGGAGAATTCTTGTAGGTATTCTGTTGATCAGATAGCATGCTGATATCACATCATCACCCCAAAATCTTTTTGGAACATTTGTGTGGAACATCATGCTTCTAGCCACTTCCATAAGATGTCGATTCTTCCTCTCAGCCACTCCATTTTGTTGAGGTGTGTATGGGCAGCTTGTTTGATGAATGATCCCATGTTTGGATAGATGTTTTTTTTGAACGCATGGATTGTGTACTCCCCACCATTGTCTGACCTAAAGATTTTAATCTTGGCATTGAAGTGATTAGTGACATAGCTTTGAAAGTTAATAAAAGCTTCTAACACCCTATCTTTAGATTGAATTAAGGTCAGCCAAGTGTATTTTGATTTTTCATTTATAAAGGTAACAAAGTACTTGTGGTTTTCCCTAGAGACACAAGGAGCTGTCCAGATATCAGAGTGAACTAAATCAAAGCAGTGCTCATAGATAGTGGTTGATTTAGTGAAAACAGACTTGCAATGTTTGCCAAGGATACAAGCTTCACAGCTATCAATTTTAAAGGAGAGATTAGGCAACATTAAACCTAAAGCACGAGAGTGAGGATGACCTAATCTAGCATGCCAAAGTACATTAGAAGCTAAAACAGGAATGGAACTAAAAGCATAAGAGAAATCAGAACTAGGTTTGGTGTCATCAAGCAAATACAATCCTTCCTTGCTCACACCTTTTCCAAGCATCTTATTAGTCTCAATATTCTGAAAATGGACATCATTAGGACTAAAAATAACATTGCAATTAAGATCAGTAGCAGCCTTTTTAACCGAAAGTAAGTTGGATGCAAATGTAGGCATATAGAATGCCTTAGACTCCTTATCAATTAGTTTCAAGTTTCCTATGCCCTTAATAGGAACTCTATCACCATTAGCAATTACAACACTTCCTAGAGCAGGTTCAATATTGCTAATAAGTCTAGAGTCCCTAATCATGTGATGAGATGCTCCTGAATCAATAATCAATGGTTTTGAACTCAATGATGCATTTGAATCATTACTACTAATGTTACTAGAGTTTGCATTGAGAGCCTTGATAAGGGCTTCAATGTCTGACTTGCGGATGAATGCATCATCAGAGGAAGGTTGAGAGGTGGCTCCAACTGCATTGGTGGTAGACACCATAGCTCTTCCCTCACCATTTGGACGCATAGGTTGTGAAGTTTGCTGAGCAGCTTCATTAGTTGCTTGGTTAAATCTTGATGGGGGCCTGAGATGTGGGTGGAGAATCCAGCACTGGTTCTTCATGCGACCACTCTTCTTACAGTGCTCACAAGTGACTCTGCGGCTGTCTGACTTGAAGAAGGCTTTATTAGCTGACACTTCTGTTGCGGCCAACAATCCAGCAGCTCGTCCAGAACCTCACCCAACTGTCCAAACCAACCCGTGTAGAGGTTCCAGCGATATAGTTCCAGTCCAAGGAGAGTATCTCAACAACCAGAAGTTCTTTTGGCGCGAAACTAATTTTAATAGAAGGCTTACTCATCAAGGAAGAACTGAGGCTTTTAATTTCAAGAGAAGACCCACGGACCAAGAAGATATGGATTTTACAAAATGGACGTTTCCCAGCCCATTCATTTGCGAGTATCCGATTTTGGAAGAAGGATTAAGCCCCATAAAGATCCGGCCCGAGCCAAAACCAAATTTAGAAGTCAAGAGGAGTTTCTTAGCTTTCCAGAAAGCCCAATATCACGAGATTTGGTCAAGGTAATTATGAGTTATGCTCATTTATCCAGAACCGGCCAAACCGAGCAGTTTATGGAAAGATTGGACAATCTTTCGGTTTGATCATTTTCCAGCCAACCAATTCCGACCAGAAGACAATCTAATCTTGCCAAACCATCCAGGATAGATAATAAATGATCCAGAAGAGTTCTACATCATCTTACCATGCACCAGAGACTATAGGATCAGGAGGATCCCCATTAAGTGCAACTTGCCATATTTGGAGCTCATTGCATTCAAATCCCAACAGCACTTTTTCCTATTTTTTGGGCACGAGTTAAAGACCTTCCAAGCCATCCAGAAGGTCCCAAGAAGTCTCTCTTATCCTCTTAAACCGTCCAGGTTCAAGGCAAATCAGATTCCTCACTTGGAGCCAAAGAATCCCACTAAAGGCTCCAACGGCTATATTTTGATTTCTTGTTTTCTTTTTGATTTGTTTCCTTTCTTTTCTTTTTATAACGTTTGCAATCTTGTCTCTGAGAATTATATAAGCTCCTAGACGTGCAATGTAAAAACCACCCTCAATCATCTAGTTAATGAAAGTTTATTCAGTTTATGCAAAAGTGTTCTTTGTGTAAAATATCGATCTTTAGGATTCAAGGACAGATTCTTTGCTGTCTTATTGATTTCGTGAGTCTAGTTTGTTTGTGAAAATCAAACAAGATCAGTACACAGGTTGAGAGAGTCAATCACATTGTGCAATCATCCCACCAGATTGAGAGATTCAATCAAACCATCATCTGCAAATCCACTTCAAGTCCATCCTTTGATGAAGCTGAGAGTGATACACATCCAGCAGCTTGATTCCGCCATATCTATCCCTTTTACTTGTTTATTATTCTTGTTTTATTCATATCAGAAACCTCACATAATTTCATTTGCATTTGTTTAAGGTTTGCAAGGTAGATTCCAGCAATATCGATAAATCGATCATCTCTTGGTCGACCCGATTTGCACATCCATCCATACTCAGGACGACCCCCAATCTGGGATGTAACATTTTGGTATCAGAGCTAAACTTCCTGACTCAGGTTACATCTATCCTTGCATCTAAATATTTCGTTTTGCATTTGTTGCATCATAAACCGAAAATCCATAAAAACTGTCTTTTTGTTTCAAGTTTTGTTTCTGAATTTTTTTGTGTTCTTTCTGTTCTTCATATTAGGAACCACGAAAAAAAAGAAAAAGAAAAATGTGTTTGATTCAGTTTAGTTTCATTTAGTTTCGAAATTTTGTTAGTTCCCTTTTTGTTTTGTTTCCATAATCAAAAACTGCCAAAAAGAATTCTGCATTTTAAGTTGTTTCCATATCTTATTTGCTTGCATATCAAGGTTAAATAAAAACTCCAAAAACCATTCTAGTTATTGTTTTAGACCATATTAATTTGTCTATTTCGTGCCTGCATCAGAAAAGAAAAGAAAATAAAATTTTGAGCTTAGTTTTTATGTGCATATTGCTAGTTTAGTTACTTGCATCAAAGAAAATTCAAAAAAAATATCAGTGTTAGTTTTGCATCTCCTAGTTCCTTTTAATTGTGTTCATTAGCATTCCATATTAGTTAATCACGATCTTCCATTAAGAAAACCAAAAGAAAAATAAATTTTGCATAGTTTAGTTCATATCGGTTCATTACTTGCATATTTCTCGGTTTTGTTTAATTTAGTTGCATTGTTCTTATTTTGCTCGACCAGTACCTACCCCATATTTCACTTGATCCTTTGAGATTGTTGCAGGGATAAATGGGAGAGGCAGCACACGGCCAAGCCTTAATGGCTTCTCAAAAACAACTATTGGTCGCTATGCATGAATTAGAAGATCAAATGGCTCGGTTAGAAAAAAGAAGCAATCTGTCTAGGAGAAAGGCACAAGGCCAACAACCACTACCAGGAGAAAGAAGATTTGTGAATGCACCAGAGGCTGCATATGTTGAGCCCAAGCCACCGGATCCTTCATGGATCACCCCACACCACACTTCTTACACTCATGAATACTTAACTCATTCTTATCATGATTACGAATGTGCTAATGATGTTAAGGTTTATTCTTTTTCAGGAAGCAACTGGCCAGATGATTATCTATCATGGGAAAGAACCATGGATGAATGGTTTTCATACCATGGTGTGCCAAAGACTGAAAGGCTAGCTCATGCCATCAAACAACTATCCGGAAGAGCAACCAAATGGTGGAAGAGTGTAGATAGCCCACAATGGAAGAGTCATGGGAAGGCTATTAGAACGTGGGAATATCTTAAAGATGCCATGATCAGGAAGTATGTATCTTCACATCCAACACCAGAGATTAGAGAAAGGTACCCAAGGAGGTATTCAAGCCATGGGTCTAAAGAGGCAAAGAAAGTTGTGCAACAACAAGGCCATAGAAGCTTGATCCAACAAGACCAGATTCGGCCAATCCAGAAGCACAATGGTTTCTGTGATCAATATCCACATGATGAGGTCCCAAAGACCATGGAAAATAAGAAATTGATCAGCCAAGAAACTTTGGCCAGACCCAAAGAACAACCAGCCAAACCGATAATTCAAGCAAAGGCTATGGTAAGTCCTATACTTGATCAATTGGTTTATGATTCATCTCCCACTGGTATGATGCACTTGTCTGTGTCCAAGGATATTACTACAGGTCGTGATGAGCATACGGCCAGAGAAGAAGGGCCAAAAGTAGTAAACCATTCAAGGGACCACATGAAGGTTCAATGCACAAATCTGTCCATACCAACAAGCATGGGAAACACTGAACAAGGTAAGTGTTCTAATCCTAAAAATTTAAAAGATCAGACATGTTATAGATGTCATAAGAGAGGACACTTTGCTGTTACCTGTCCATTCAAGAAACTATTGAAAGAAACATCACTAGAAGAAACTGGATTATCAAGAAAGAGTGATAGTTTTATTCAATCTGATTTGTTTGTTCCAAATTCTTGTATAATGCACTTGGATTTGTCAAAAGGTGTTTTAACAGGAACCAAGGAGCATGAGGCCAAAGAAGAGGAGGTACCAGACGCCATCCTTGTGATGGACCAGGAGGAACACCAAGACACAATAGCACCCATAATGTTTAATGAAGCAAAACCAGTCCTAGAAGTGTTCAACCAAGGTAAGTTTCTAACACCACCTTTGGATATTGGTACTAAAATTTGTGTTCTTGGTACAGGAAGAACAAAGAAAAGCAATAAGCTTACTGAGGTTCAAAGGGAGGAACCAAACCATAAGATCAGTCATGAACCACCACACAAGTGGAAATCGAAATTTGAACAATGTCTTGTTCAAATGCTAAGACCTAAGGTATGTTTCACATTAGACCAGAATTTTATTATTAACTCCATGACAAGATTAATGCACTTGTCTTTGAAGATTTGAGTGGAAAAGAGTAAAACTCGTTTAAATGATCAAACAAGTTTCAGATCAAACTGAGTATGCAATCTGTTTTTAGTAAGCAAACTGAAAGAGAAGAAGTATTTCTGAATAATTCTTTTTTCTTGTCTAATTCTTAACTCTTTTACAACTTAATTATATAGATAAAACTACAGGTAAAACCAGTTGCCAAAATCATGGGCTAATGATGAAAACCAGAGGTGCATTCTGAGCAGAAAATATCTAGCCACTGTTTTTGACTTTCTGGACCTGCTTGCTTGCTTGCATGCTATCTGAGTGTTGGGCCACGTCCTGGGCTTCATTCTCTTCAGTCTCTTTACTCCTCTCTTGGTTACAGCCCAATGGATCACTCAGGTTTCTCTTCTTGGACTCATTCTCCTTCTCAGCTCTACAGCCCAATATCAGTGAAGAGGTGTGTGCTTGCTCTCTTTCAACATTCCCCCTCAAGATTGGCTGGTGGAGATCTAATAAGCCGATCTTGTGATGAAGAGCATCACACACCTTTGATGAAGTTGCCTTTGTAAAGATGTCAGCAACCTGATCAGAGCTCTTCACATAAGATGGAATGATCACACCTTCCTGAACCTTTTCTCTGATATAGTGACAGTCCACTTCAATATGCTTTGTTCTTTCATGGAATACTGAATTAGATGCAATGTGGATTGCCGCTTGATTATCACAGTGTAAGACAATCGGTTGAGATGATTCAACTCCAAGATCTTTAAGCAGATGCTTCAGCCAGACAAGTTCTCCAGTGATGCTTGCCATTGCTCTATATTCATCTTCAGCACTTGATCTTGAGATTACCTTCTGTTTTTTGCTCTTCCAGGTTACTAGATTGCCTCCTATAAAAGTACAATAGCCTGTTGTTGACTTTCTGTCATTCCTATCTCCTGCCCAGTCAGCATCACAATAGCCAACAATATCAGTATTTGAGTTGCATCCCATCCAAATACCTTTGCCAGGTGTGCCTTTGATGTATCTCAAGATCCTTTCCACCATTCTCCAATGATGTCTTCTTGGAGCATGCATATGTTGACTCACTTGATTCACTGCAAAGCATAAGTCAGGTCTAGTGATGGTGAGATAGATCAGCTTTCCTACCATTCTCTGATATTGCTTCTCATCAGCAGCTGGTTCCCCCTCAGGCTCATCTTTATAGTTCTCTTCAATGGGAGTTTTACATGGCTTAGACCCCAACTTTCCTGTCTCTGATAAAAGGTCTAAGGCATACTTTCTTTGGGAGAGAAACAAACCAGTATCAATCTTGCATACTTCAATCCCAAGAAAGTATTTTAGTTCCCCTAGATCCTTGATATCAAAAGTTCCCTTTAGAAGCTCTTTAGTGTGTTTAACACCATCTATATCATCACCAGTTATGATTATATCATCAACATAGATCAATACCACCACCATACCTTTGTCTCCTTTGATTGTGAATAAGGTATGATCCGCCTCAGATCTTTTAAAACCATCTTCAATCAAGCAACTACTTAACCTTTGGTACCATGCTCTAGGAGATTGTTTGAGTCCATAAATCGCCTTTTTGAGCTTACACACTTTGGTGTTGTCAGCTGTATCATGAAAGCCTTCAGGAGGTTCCATGTATACTTCTTCTTCTAAGTCTCCTTGCAAGAAGGCATTCTTCACATCCATTTGCCATAGATCCCATGATAGATTGGTAGCTATGGACAATAGAACTCTTACTGAATGTAGCTTGGAAACTGGGGCAAATGTCTCCCTATAATCTTCTCCATATTTCTGAGTAAATCCCTTAGCAACAAGTCTTGCTTTGTACCTCTCAATCTCTCCTAAGCTTGTGTATTTGATAGTGTACACCCATCGGCAGCCTACAACCTTCTTGTTGCTTGGTAGGTTCACCATGTCCCACGTCTCATTCTTGAGCATAGATGCAATCTCCTCCTTCATTGCATTGACCCAAACATCACTCATACACGCTTCTTCATAAGTTGTAGGGATTCTGTGCTGATCAATCTTAGACAGGAAGGCTTGATGTGTGCTTGGAAGATGAGCCACAGAACAATAACCTTGAATTGGATGAGCAATAGCATGGCTGTTGTAGTAAACCCTAGTGTTCCTCCAATTCTCAGGGCCATGTCTTATTCTTTCACTTCTTCTTAAAGGTTGTGAAGCTGGTTCGTTTTCTGACTCAGCCTCCTCAGAATCTTCAATAACTACATCTTCTAATGAGGCAGAGCTTGATTCATCCAAATATTGTAATTCCCCCTCTCCAGCATCTCCATCAGACTTTGAAGTCGATCCTTCTTCCTCAACATGATCACTTCCTTCTCTAGTATCTTCACTCTGTATGAGAGGTGTTCCCTGATTGGTTTCTCCATACTCGGTTGGTGTTGGTGTGGGTTTTGAACCAGAGAGTGTGTGTAGACCATCAAGGATAAATCTTAAGGTGGCTGCCCTGTCTCTAGAAGAAGTAAGGTCTTCCAAGCTCTTCCAATCCTTTTTATTAAAGTATCCATGTGCTTCATCAAATTTTACTTCCCTTGAGATATAAACTCTCCTTGTGCTTGGATCATAGCACTTATAGCCCTTCTGAGTTGGAGAGTATCCTATAAACATACATCTGATGCTTCTTGGTTCCAGTTTGTTCCTTTGAGCCTCTGGAACAAAGACATAGCACACACAACCAAACACCTTCAGATGCTCATAGTTTGGTTTAGTGCCATTCAGGATCTCATATGGTGAAGCTCCTCCAAGCTGTTTTGTTGGAAGACGGTTGATTAGATAAGCTGAAGTCATAACTGCATCTCCCCAATATTCCTTAGGAACTCCTTTCTCAAACATTATAGTTCTTGCAACTTCCATAAGGTGTCTATTCTTGCGTTCAGACACTCCATTTTGTTGGGGAGTGTAAGCGCAAGAGGTTTGATGCACAATGCCATGCTTTTCCAATATCCTTTTGAATTCCTTGCTCATCTACTCTCCACCATTGTCACTTCTAAATATCTTGATCTTAGCTCCATATTGAGTAGATACATATTCTTGAAACTTTGTGAATGCTTCAAGAACTAGGCTCTTTGATGGCAAGAGAGTAACCCATGTAAACTTTGATTTCTCATCAATGAAGGAAACAAAATACTTGTATTGATCTCTGGAGGTACATGGGGCTGTCCATACATCAGAGTGGACTAGATCAAAACACTCATTATACATAGTAGTTGACTCAGGAAAACTAGTTCTACAATGTTTTCCCAAAATGCAAGCTTCACATCCATGATGATCCTGATCCAGTCTTGGTAAAGCAAGTTTAAGGACCTGGGAGTGTGGATGGCCAAGTCTAGCATGCCAAAAAACATCAGTACAACCAGACTTCATAGCTGAGTGGATCAATGCTGGCTGAATGCTATCCAAAACGTACAGACCATCTTTAGCACTTCCTTCCCCAATCTTTCCCCCTGACTTATTGTCCTGAAACAATACATCATCAGCACTAAACACTGCCAAGCATTCAAGGTCCTTTGTTGCCTTATGGACAGATAACAAATTAGATGTGAAATCTGGCATGTATAAAGCCTCAGAGCTCTTATTAAACAGTTCTAGTTCTCCAATTCCTCTAACTTCAATGTCCTGACCATTAGCAATACTAACCTTTCCAAAGTGAGGCCTAATATTGCATAGCAAGTCTGAATCACTAATCATGTGGTGTGAGGCTCCTGAATCTATAATGACAGGTTTATGAGTTTTACAGGCTGAGAAGCTCTTACCAGATTCGGTTAACTTGGCAATGCTCTTTATAAGTGCATCCAAGTCTGACTTCCTCACCACATCATCTCTTGGTGTATTGTTCCTCACTGGATAGTTCATTTCCTTTCTTGGTCGTAGTTCAGGTTTAAGCACCCAACACTTCTCCTTGGTATGTCCCATGCGCTTGCAGTGGTCACACTTCAGATTGTAATTTCTCCTATCAGTTTGTTGAAAAGGGCTTCCTCTACTCACATAAGCAGTCTCACTGGTTCCTTGGAAGAGACCTCTTGAACCCTCCTCCTTCTGGATCAGCATACAAACTTCATTGAGACTAGGAAGCTTGTCAAACCTTAAGATATGATGAATCATTCCCTTAAATGATCCATTGAGAGCAAGCAGTAATCCAAACACTTGATCTTGCTCACGCCTCTCATTCAGCTCCTTCACATCAGTTGTTGGAGGTCTGAGCAGCTCCAGTTCTGCCCATAGACTCCTGAACTCTCCAAAGAAATCCTTGAACAATCGCTCCTCTTGTTGAAGGTTGTTCAGTGCTTTCTTAACCTCAAAAATTCTACTGAGGTTAGAAATGTTCCCATAAACACTCAGTAGAGTATCCCATAGCTCCTTAGGTGTCTCACAGTATGAGTAAGCAGCAAGTATAGCTGGTTCTAGTGAGCTTTGTAGAACTGCTAAAACAAGCTGATCATCTTGTGTCCATTTGGACTCATCTTGGCTGGTTTCTTCTCCAGCCTTCTCTTTACCCTTGGACTTATCTTGAGTGCCTTCAATATGCTCCCACAAGCCTCGGCTCCTCAAGGCAGTTTTGGTGATTCTTGACCACAACAAGTAGTTGTCTCCTTTGAGTACAACTGGTATTATGATTTGCTTCTGATTTTCCATCTTAGAAAAACAGAGTAAAAACAGAGTAGAAAGTGTTTTGAGTATTTGATTTTCGCAGCAAACTGGTCTTCAAGAGCTAACACTGCTCTGATACCATGAAGATTTGAGTGGAAAAGAGTAAAACTCGTTTAAATGATCAAACAAGTTTCAGATCAAACTGAGTATGCAATCTGTTTTTAGTAAGCAAACTGAAAGAGAAGAAGTATTTCTGAATAATTCTTTTTTCTTGTCTAATTCTTAACTCTTTTACAACTTAATTATATAGATAAAACTACAGGTAAAACCAGTTGCCAAAACCATGGGCTAATGATGAAAACCAGAGGTGCATTCTGAGCAGAAAATATCTAGCCACTGTTTTTGACTTTCTGGACCTGCTTGCTTGCTTGCATGCTATCTGAGTGTTGGGCCACGTCCTGGGCTTCATTCTCTTCAGTCTCTTTACTCCTCTCTTGGTTACAGCCCAATGGATCACTCAGCTTTCTCTTCTTGGACTCATTCTCCTTCTCAGCTCTACAGCCCAATATCAGTGAAGAGGTGTGTGCTTGCTCTCTTTCAACAGTCTTGTCCAAGAGTATGTGAAATAGGTTCAGAAACCAGGGAGTACACTGCTCCAATGAAAGAGGTGCCAACCATGGTGTTAATTGGTACTAGGCAAGTACAAAGAATTGCTGAGCCAAGGCAATTCATGGCCAGCCTTAGCAAGGTAAATGTCTATAGTTTGAATTCGTCCTTATCACTTAATAAAGCAGACATCATGCACTTGTCTTTGCCAAAAAGTTTTGATCCAAGAATACAAATAAGAGAAGAGTATGCAAACCAAGGACAAGAGTTGCAAAGAAGGCAGCCAACAAAAACAAGTTGTCCAAAGAAGAAAATAATTCTTCAACTTGTGGAAGCTATCAAAGTAAGTCTGGAAATTTCACATTATGTTTATCAGTGTCTAAACACAGATATAATGCACTTGCTTTTTTTCCAGAATGCTGAGATTATTTCAGGTTGCAAAGAAGAAAGTTTCAAAGACATCCCACCCTCAATCTTATCCAAACAATCAATAAGACAGCAAAGAATCTGTCCTTGAATCCTAAAGATCGATATTTTACACAAAGAACACTTTTGCATAAACTGAATAAACTTTCATTAACTAGATGATTGAGGGTGGTTTTTACATTGCACGTCTAGGAGCTTATATAATGCTCAGAGACAAGATTGCAAACGTTCTAAAAAGAAAAGAAAGGAAACAAATCAAAAAGAAAACAAGAAATCAAAATATAGCCATTGGAGCCTTTAGTGGGATTCTTTGGCTCCAAGTGAGGAATCTGATTTTCCTTGAAACTGGACGGTTTAAGAGGATAAAAGAGACTTCTTGGGACCTTCTGGATGGCTTGGAAGGTCTTTAACTCGTGCCCAAACAATAGGAAAAAGAGCTGTTGGGATTTGAATGCAATGAGCTCCAAATATGGCAAGTTGCACTTAATGGGGATCCTCCTGATCCTATACTCTCTGGTTTAAAATGTTTGCAATCATCCCACCAGATTGAGAGATTCAATCAAACCATCATCTGCAAATCCACTTCAAGTCCATCCTTTGATCAAGCTGAGAGTGATACACATCCAGCAGCTTGATTCCGCCATATCTATCCCTTTTAATTGTTTATTATTCTTGTTTTATTCATATCAGAAACCTCACATAATTTCATTTGCATTTGTTTCAGGTTTGCAAGGTAGATTCCAGCAATATCGATAAATCGATCATCTCTTGGTCGACCCGATTTGCACATCCATCCATACTCAGGACGACCCCAAATCTGGGCTGTAACAACTTCCGCCTTGTGAGCCATGTTCAAGTCACCTTTTCCACCAAAGAGACCCCCTGAGCCTTGCTCTTTCTGAATTTGAGCACATACCTCTTCCAGAGTAGGTAGTTTATCTGCCCTCAACATGTGTTTGATGAGATCATTGTAAGCTGGATTGAGAGTGAGCAGTAGGCCAAACACTTTGTCTTGCTCACGCCTCTCATTCAGGATAGTAGGGTCAGTGGTGCTTGGCCTTAACATCTCCAGTTCTGCCCAGAGAGCTCTGAACTTACCAAAGTGTTGGTTAAAGTCCATATCTTCCTGGTTCAAGCCATTGATAGCTTTCTTCACTTCAAAGACCCTACTAAGGTTGGATAAGTTTCCATAAACCTTTCGTAGTGTGTCCCACAACTCCTTTGCGGTTTCAGAGTAAGAGTAGGCCTCCATTATGGGACCATCCAGTGAGCTCTGGATGATAGACAGCACCATGAGGTCCTCTTGACTCCATTTGCCTTCATCTACCACCACAATCTCTTTTCCATTTTCTCTTTGGCTGGTTTGTCTTGGCGCCTCTTCTGAAGTGACATGGGACCATAGACCTCTTCCACCAAGGGCATTCTTGATCAATCTTGACCAGAGAAGGTAGTTTACTCCCTTTAGAGTGACTGGAATCACCACTGACTTGCTTTGCTCCATTTCGAAGTGCTATTGTCCAGTGGATAAAAGAGTGTACCGAGTAGAAACTTGAATTTTGAACAGTGGACAATATAGAACACGAGAAACAACAGGCTAATCTCTCTTTATTTGGTGAGAATGTGAAGGAAAGTGAAAGTAAATGAGGTGAAATGATGAGATATAACCCAGAAAACTCGCAAGAACAGATCTATTACCCACTGGATAAAGAAGTGTTCTTCAAGATTTGCAAGAAATAATCGGATAGAATGAAAGAGTGTTGAATGTAGAGTGAGTTTGCGGAAGAAATAAAAAGGTTTAGGAGCTTAAAGCTCTGATACCATGTAAGTTTTATTAAGAACATAGTGAAGAACACTCAAGAACAAGAGAGAGAGAGTAGGTTTAATCCGGAAATGAAAGGAGAGAGATAGAGAGAAGTGTTTGTATTCGAGAGAGAATAGAGAGTAAAGAAGGAGTTTGTTTCCTTGATTTTTATTTCTTGTTGTATACAACATATTTAAAGACAGAGAAGAAAGAGAGAGGAAATCAACAACACACTGGTCCAAAGACTGTATTCTGACCCAACAGCTCTATTAGCAGTAGATCTGGATTTCAATTCAAGATTTGCAAGAAGCTTCCTGCTTTGTTGCTGCCTTATGGTTGATGCTTCAAGACTCATGTATATGAATGGGGTTAAGGCGGGGTTGATTGGCTAAATGCTGAGTAGTGTATCCTGGCCAGATCATGCTAGTATTTAGAGAAAGGTTAGCTTGCACATAATGGATCTTAGTCATGATAAGAATCTGTCTAGTGCATTGCTTGTGCAATTGGTGATCAAACTTGATGATTAGTCAAGTATGGATCCCAATGCTATTGTGTCTTATCTTTGCTGGAGTTCGAGTGGTGTTTCAGGTACACAATAGGTGATCTTGTTCCATCATCAAACCGAGTTAAAGAGGGAGACTTTGCCCATTGTTGAAGCAATGGAGAGTTGTTAGTGCTTGTGTGTATGGCTGGTTGATTAAGCGCAGCTATTAGGGTGATGCGCTCCTGGTTCATGGAGACACACAAAGCGAGGTCATCACCTAAGTCTTGAGGAGACTAGTGACCTGAAGGCATTGGAGCTGAAGGCAATGGTGAATCGGTTGGATTCAGCGCATATGTTGGAAGTGGTGTGCTCCCGGTTTGAAACTCATTGAGGCTCACTTTCAAGCTTGGACCTATACTCAGCCAAGCTTGAGTTGGGGATACAATTGAGCTACCAGAAAATCCTCTAAGCTCAATGACCTGTGATCCTCAAGCCATTGCAAGCCAAGAAGTGAAGATATCCATACGGGTATGAGGGATGAAGAAAGTCACTCAACAAGCGGCTTCTAGTGTGAGGTGATTGGAGAGTGAGCTGAGGTATCTTCTCAGACATAGTGGGTCTAAATTGAATGGTTGCAGTGGCAGTTCAAGTGAGGGTTCAACCATCAATTCTGAAGAAGATGAAGGTGCTCCCGACAAGACTTATCAAGGAGCAAGCATGCACTCACCATCAAGCTTGAACCTACCCTATACTCCGTCTCAAGCTTGAGGGGGGGGGGGGGTGTGGATGAGATTGTTTGATAAAAGAAGGAGCTTCAAGGCTCAACAAGTGAGAGATTCAAATGGCTAATTCAGAGCAGCCACTCCTGACCATCTAAACAAGGGAGTAAACCGAATCTATTTCTTTAAATATGTACATGATAGGTTTATCTCTTGAGAACTGATACACTTGTGGAATGATGTATCAGGTACCTTACTTGGATGCTCAATGAGATGAGAAGGAGCTAGGCTTGTGTTCTGACCTGATGGAGAAGGCAAGAAGCCATGAGAGGAGGGAAGACATAAGCCAGTCCAAAGAAGAGGTCCGAGAAGGTGTGGTGATGTGTGCAATGAAGTGTAGATAAACATTGCATCACATGTTGAGGCCGTGATCCAGGGTCTTTGTGTCCATCACACTGATACTAAGACACAAAGACCCACTGGCCAATCCCTAGGCCTTGAGCAACCTACTCTTTTTCCCTCATCAAGGTTTTATCCCAAAAAGGGTTTTCTTTGGTGAGGTTTTTAATGAGGGGATTCTTCAAGGTTCCAAGCTTGAATAAGGATCATTTATAGTCAAGCTTGAGGGGGAGTGTTAACTTGAAGAATGAAATGGAGTCAAATGATGAATTTGGGTGAGGATGGGTCTTGTGCAAAGATAGGGCAAGACCTCCGGAGATTGTCTAAAAAGGCTTTAGGAGTGTTTAAAGATGTCCAAAAGAGTCCTGAGACTGGTGCAAAGTTAGGGAAAGGTCCAGGAGGGACTTAGGGAACTATTTGGGAGGTCGATCGTGCAAAATAGGGCGAGGTACGGACATGAGGTCCGTACCATCGATCGTACGGACCGTGCAAAAATAGGGCGACCCAAAGATGTTCCTATTCGGCCATTTGAAGTGTTTTGAGCTTTATGAAAAAATAAGGCAAAAGTGTACGGACCATAACCTGTCTGTACACTCTCTAGTGGTCCATGCAAAGTTCGTGACTTAACCAAATGGTTCTGATTACCAGGAATCAAAATGGCATCAAGAAGATGCCAAGAAGATACCTTGGGCGAGCTGTTTCAAAAGGATTTGGCGCCTGGCTGTGTGGTCCAAGAACAGGCTGGCATTTGCTGGAAAAGGAAGAGCTTGTTGACTATGCATCTGGCCAGAGAAGTGGGCAGATACATAAGAGTTGTTGGAGCATTCTTAGCCAAGCCTTTCATCGACCGCTAAGGCGAATACACACAGCTTGCCTTAGCTAGAATATCTAATCCTCACCATCCAATTCAAACCAGAAGATCTCCACCCTTCAAGTATTATCCATAGCTTTAGGGTTTATCCACAAACTTGTAAAGCTTATATATAGGCAATTTGTAACCTTAAGAGAGTAAGGGGGATTTCCCCTTCTCCTCCATAACAAACAAAGTGTGTTCTTGTTCAGAAAACCTTAATCTCTCCCTTTCTTAGACTTTAATTCTTAATCTCTCTAATTCTCTTGTTTTTGTCCAAGTTCATATTGTTCTTCATCAGACCTTTCCTTCATCATTTCAAGCTCTCATTTCGGCCTAAAGGGCTTTTTCATTACACACACGACCTTACCTTTGTTTTTCTCACATGGTATCAGAGCCAGGTTTGTCAGAACCTGGTTGTTCATTCCGCAAATCAATCACAAGTCCAGCCTCATCTCAGATTCAAAACATAGAAGACCTGTCCATCCGGTTCTGTTTCATCAAGAAGATGATGTCTGAAGCCATAGTGATTTCTGATGGCCTCTCCTATTCTCTCATGTCCATTAAAGGCATGTCTCAACTTAGTTCCAAGATGAAACCTTTCAAGAAGAAAGCTTTCTCATTGTTCCTGAAGTTGGTGACTTGTAAGGTGAAGAAAGGTGGAGTCTTTTTGAGTTGGGGTGTCAAAGAGAAGGTTCTGACCACAAGGAGAAGGTGTTGGGTGATGATCCAGCTCTCTTTCCCACCAGTGTCATGACCTGTAACCAAGGAGGCTCAAGGAATCAGCTCAGATTCCTTGGTTGTAAGCTAATCCTAACTCTCTTGAAATGAACTTGTAATGATATATGGTTGTTGTGTTGTGTTTTATTTTAATCCGTAGGAAATGATTTGAAACTGCTAGATGGTATTGTCTAGGTTAATCCCAGGATGCTCTGGAGTCTTGTTTGCTGTTGAGAATTGAAATGCTTTCCCCGGTTCTGTTATAAGTTGTGTTATGATGTTAGATATAGTTCTTAATCCTGTTAACTGTCATAAACTGAAATCGCCTAAGGTACTTCTTTGTCTGATGTTGAGTGAAGTTAGTAATGCTTAATCTCAGTTCTAAATGGTGCTTACTAGGATGTTAGATGGTAGTATATGAATCTGTTTGCATTCATGAGTAGAAACTGATTGAAGACTAATGCTTGCTGCTTTGTTGTTGCCTTAAGGTTGATGCTTCAAGACTCATGTCTATGAATGCGGTTAAGGCAGGGTTGATTCCCTAAATGCTGAGTAGTGTATCCTGGCCAGATCATGCTAGTATTTAGAGAAAGGTTAGCTTGTATAGAATGGATCTTAGTCATGATAAGAATCTGTCTAGTGCATTGCTTGTGACATTGGTGATCAAACTTGATGATTAGTCAAACATGAGGTCCGTACCATCGACCGTACGGACCGTGCAAAAATAGGGCGACCCAAAGATGTTCATTTTCGGCCATTTGAAGTGTTTTGAGCTTTGTGCAAAAATACGGCAAAAGTGTACGGAACATAACCTGTCCGTACACTCTCTGGTGGTTCGTTCAAAGTTCGGGACTTAAACAAATGGTTCTGATTACCAGGAATCAAAATGGCATCAAGAAGATGCCAAGAATATACATTGGGCGAGCTGGTTCAAAAGGATTTGGCGCCTGGCTGTGTGGTCCAAGAACAGGCTGGCATTTTCTGGAAAAGGAAGAGCTTGTTGACTATGCATCTGGCCAGAGAAGTGGGCAGATTCAGAGGAGTTGTTGGAGCATTCTTAGCCAAGCCTTTCATCGACCACTAAGGCGCATACACACAGCTTGCCTCAACTACAAGATATAATCCTCACCATCCAATTCAACCAAGAAGATCTCCACCCTTCAAGTCTTATCCTTAGCTTTAGCGTTTATCCACAAACTTGTAAAGCCTATATATAGACCCTTATGGGCGATTTGTAACCTTAAGAGACTAAGGGGGATTTCCCCTTCTCCTTCATAATAAACAAAGTGTGTTCTTGTTCAAAAACTCTTAATCTCTCCCTTTCTTAGACTTTAATCTCTTTAAATCTCTTGTTTCTGTCCAAGTTCATACTGTTCTTCTTCAGATTTTTCCTTCATCTTTTCAAGCTCTCATTTCTCCCAAAAGGGCTTGTTCATCACACACACGACCTTACCTCTGTTTTTTCTCACAAAGAATCACCCTGAATTTGAATCAAGATCATAGGAGTTATGATGAAGAAGTTATCCTACTTTTAACCGAAGTGAATCCAGTTTACCGTATTTGGAAATTTGGCAATTTCTTCATGATTCTAATCAAACCAGAATGAATCAAGATGTAATAAGCTTGATTTGGACTCATAAATCATTGGCTAATCACCCTGAAATTGAATCAATACTATAGGAGTTATGATGAAGAAATTATCCCAATTTTAGCCGAAGTGATTCCAGTTTAAACTATTTGGAGATTTGGAAACTTCTTCTTGATTATAATTATACCAAAATGAATCAAGATTTAAGAAGCTTTATTTGGACTCATAAATCAGTGGAGAATTACCCTGAAGTTTAATCAATATCATTGGAGTTATTATGACGAAGCTATCCCACTTTTAACCGAAGTGATTCTAGTTTACCCTGTTTGGAGATTTGGCAATTTCTTCTTGATACTAATAAAACCAGAATGAATCAAGATGTAATAAGTTTGATTTGGACTCATAAATCAGTGTAGAATCACCCTGAATTTGAATCAATATCATAGGAGTTATGATGAAGAAGTTATCCCACTTTTAACAGAAGTGATTCTAGTTTACTTTGTTTCAAGATTTGGTAATTTTCTCTTGATTCTAATCAAACCAGAATGAATCAAGATCTGAGAAGCTTGATTTGGACTCATAAATCAGTGGATAATCACCGTGAAGTTCAATTAATATCATAGGAGTTATGATGAAGAAGTTATCTCACTTTTAACCGAAGTGATTTAAGTTTATCCTGTTTGGAGATTTGGAAATTTCTTCTTGATTCTAATCAAATCAGAATGAATACAGATTTAAGAAGCTTGATTTGGACTCATCAATCAGTTTTTAATCACCCAGAAATTGAATTAATATCATAAGATTTATGATGGAGATGTTATCCCACTTTTAACCGTAGTGATTCCAGTTTACCCTGTTTAAAGATTTGGCAATTTCTTCTTGATTCTAATCAAATCAGAATGAATAAAGATGTAAGAATCTTGATTTTGACTCATAAATAAGTGTTTAATCACCCTGAAGTTGAATCAATATCATAGGCGTTATGATGAAGAAGTTATCCAACTTTTAACCGTAGTGATTCGAGTTTACCATGTTTAGAAATTTGGATAATTTCTTATTTATTCTAATCAAACCAGAATGAATCAAGATGTAAGAAGCTTGATTTGGATTCAGAAATCAGTGGAGAATCACCGTGAAGTTGAATCAATATCATTGGAGTTATGATGAAGAAGTTATCCCACTTTTAACCGAAGTGATTCCAGCTTATCCTGTTTGGACATTTGACAATTTCTTCTTGATTTTAATCCAACCAGAATCAATAAAGATGTAAGAAGCTTGATTTGGAGTCATAAATCATTGGAGAATCACCCTGAAGTTGAACCAATATCATTGGAGTTTTGATGAAGAAGTTATCACACTTTTGACCTAAGTGATTCCTGTTTATCCTATTTGCAGATTTGACAATTTCTTCTTGATACTAATAAAACCAGAATGTATCACGATGTAAGAAGCTTTATTTGGACTCCTAAATTAGTGTAGAATCACCATGAAGTTGAATTAAGATCATAGGAGTTATGATGAAAAAGTTATCTCACTTTTAACTGAAGTGATTCCAGTTTACCCTGTTTGGAGATTTGACTATTTCTTCTTGATTGTAATCTAACCAGAATGAATCAAGATGTAAGAATCTTGATTTGGACTCATAAATCAGTGGCAAATCGCCCTGAAGTTGAAATAATATCATAGGAGTTATGGTAAAGAAGTTATTCCACTTTTAACCGAAGTGATTCCAGTTTATCCTGTTTGGAGATTTGGCAATTTGTTCTTGATACTAATCTAACCATAATGAATCAAGATTTAAGAAGTTTATTTGGACTCATAAATCAGTGGATAATCACCTTGAAGTTGAATTAATATCGTAAGAGTTATGATGAAGAAGTTATCCCACTTTTAACCAAAGTGATTCCAGTTTACCATGTTTGGAGATTTGGCAATTTCTTCTTGAATATAATCAAACCAGAATGAATCAAGATGTAAAAAGCTTGATTTGGACTCATGAATCAGTGCAAAATCACCCTGAAGTTGAATCAATATCATTGGAGCTATGATGAAGAAGTTATCCCACTTTTAACTGAATTGATTCTAGTTTACCCTGTTTGGAGATTTGGCAATTTCCTCTTGATTATAATCAAATCAGAATGAATCAAGATGTAAGAATCTTGATTTGGAATCATAAATTAGTGGAGAATCACACTGAAGTTGAATCAATATCATTGGTGAAATCTTGAGAGAGATTCAAGTATAAACAAAAATAGAAGAGAGAATATAGAGACTTGACAAGAAATATAGAGTGTCAACCGGATAGACTAAAAAACCGTTAGAGAGAAATTAGAGAGATAAACGAGAGAGAGAGACTGATAAATACTCCTTATACTTGATGGTAAGAAAGTTTTACAATATATAGAGGAAAATTAGGATAAGATTCAACGTAAACAAAGACCAAAACATGTGTAGTCAAGCCGGGGAGGAGCATCTATTTGAAATGCTTGGACCAGAAGCTACACACGCTTGATGCCAAAGGAATCTTGACCAGATGCTCTTCCTTTCCAGCCATGAGCCAGCCTGTCCAGACGTGCCTCTCTTATCATTCGGTCAAGCCTTATCCGACTGGTAAGTGGTAAAAGTGATTCATGGTCGAGTTGATAGTTACCCGGGTAACTTTTCGTCCATGTTGATTTTGGGTCGACCAAGTGTACGAACACTTGTACGGTCAGTTGTATGGACGACGCAAAATCATTTCCTCCCAATTCCTTCATGCTTCTTCTATCACTTAACCATCTTTATTCAACACTCCCCCTCAAGCTTGACTATGGGAACCGGTCAAGCTTGGATGCCATGAGATCTTCCTCATTAAAAACCTTATCCAAGAAAACCCTCCTTAGGTATAAAACCTTGAAAATAAAAAGAGTAAAGACCTCATGACAAAGGGGATTAGTTCCTTCTGGTGAGATCAATGAGTCCTAATCTCATGTGAATGGACTCAATAGTCTTCTGCCTAGCTGCCTTGGTGAACACATCAGCTAGTTGGTCATCACTCCTTGTGTAGCAAGGCAAGATATCTCTAGATACAATCATTTGCCTCACCTTATGATAATCCACTTCAATATGCTTTTTCCTCTCACGGAACACTGAGTCGGAGGCAATGTGGATGGCTGCTTGATTGTCACTATGCATTGTCATAGGTGTGTCTTCATCAATCCTCAAATGCTTTAGTATACCCTTCATCCATATCAACTCATTTGTCAACTTCAGCATGGCTCTATATTTAGCTTTTGCGCTTGAGCATGACAACATCTTCTGCTCTTGCTCTTCCAAGTGACCAAATTACCTCCAATGAATGTGCAGTAACCCGTTGTGGACTTCCTATCCATCCTATCTCCAGCCCAATCAGCATCACACTATCCTACCACTTCAGTGCTCTAATTGCAACTCATCCATACTCCTTAATTGATTGATCCTTTCAAGTACATGAGTATCCTATTCACCATGTTCCAGTGATGCCCCTTTAGGGCTTGCATATGTTGAATTACCTGATTCACAGAAAAACATATATCAGGTCTTGTAATGGTTAAGTTAATCAACTTACCCACAAGCTTTCTATAAAGCTTGGCATCTTGGAATGGTGGACTGTCTTCAATCTCCCCCTCTCGTGGGACCTTATATCCATCTTCAAGAGGAGTTCTAGATGTCTTTCCTCCATACATCCCTGCATCTTTCAAAAGATCAAGTGTATATTTTCTTTGGGACAGAAATAAACCTTCCTTAGTCCTACATATCTCTATTCCAAGAAAGTATTTCATCTCCCCAAAATCTTTAATTTCGAAAACAGATTTTTGATAATCTTTGGTAGCTTGTATACCTGCCTTGTCACTTCCAGTAATGATGATATCATCAACATAGACTAGAAGAACAACAATACCTGAGGATGTAGTGAGGGTGAAGAGGGTGTGGTCGAGTTCAGACCTCTTGAAGCCTTTTCCATTTAAGGTGGGGCTAAGTTTGTTGTACCAAACCCTTGGTGACTCTTTAAGACCATAGATAGCCTTCTTCAACCTTAGAAATTTTCCATTCTTCACCAAGTGTTCCAATCCAGGAGGAGGATACATATAGACTTCATCTTCAAGTTCTCCTTGAAGAAATGTATTCTTCACATCCATTTGCCAGAGACCCCATTCTAGATTCACTGCTACTGACAATACTATTCTAATGGTGTGAAGCTTTGCAACAGAAGCAAATGTGTCTACGTAGTCTTCACCATATGCCTGAGTAAACCCTCTAGCAACCAATCTCGTCTTCTTTCTATCCACCTTCCCATTTGCTAGATACTTGATTGTAAAAATCCATCTACTAGACACTGCCTTCTTCCTTCTTGGTAACTCACTCTCATACGAAGTGTCATTCTTAATCATTGCATCAGCTTCAGCTCTTACTGATTCCTTCCACTCATTATCCTTGATTGCCTCCTCATTTGATTCGGGGACATAACTCTCATCCAGACTGGTCATAAAGGCACAATGATCTTCAGGGTAGTATGCCAGTGAGCATGATATTTGAGATGGATGTTCCACAGCCTGCGCATTGTAATATACCCTGGTATTTATCCAGTTTGATGGAGGATTCCTTACCCTTGTACTCCTTCTTAGAGGTTGAACCTCAGGTTGAGTTTGTTTTACCTCTCCTTCTTCATGCTCCTCTCCTCCTTCTTCCTCCTCTTTTTCTTGATCCACACCTTGATCATGAGAACCTGATCCTTCCTCATCTTGATTGTCATTTGTTTCAGCTTCATTCCCCCATCATCGTCAAGGTGGGGAGCTTGATTATCTTCAGTGGTGGGGGGACCTTGATGATATCCTCCACCAGTTTGTGGATTTTGGGACAGATTAATTCTAAGACTCTCCAGGATAATCCTCAAATTAGATGCCTTGTCAGTAACTAAGTCCTTTAACTTGCTTGGTTCTTTTCTTCATAGAAACATCTATCTTCCACAAACTTCACATCCCTTGACACAAGAACCCTTCTTGTTACTGGATCATAACACTTGTAACCTTTCTGAGTTGGCGAGTATCCAATGAACATCCCTTTAGTGCTCTTTGCTTCCAACTTGTTCCTTAGCTCTCCTGGTTTAAGAACAAAGCAAAGGCAACCAAAGACACAGAGATGGTCTAAGGTTGGTCTATGCTTGTTTAAAACCTAAATTGTGACTTATCATCAAGGATTTTGGTTGAGGTTCTATTGATAAGGTAACAAGCAGTAGCAAACGCATCACTCCAAAACCTCTTTGGGACATTAGCATGGAACATCATAGACCTTGCGACTTCCATAAGGTGTCTGTTCTTTCTCTCTGCCACTCCATTTTGTTGAGGGGTATAGGGACAGCTTGTCTGATGAAGGAGATAAGTGTTGCTTGAATGCTTGACTTGTATACTCTCCCATTATCTTATCTAAAAATTTTGACCTCGGCATTGAAATGCTTAATAACATAGTTTTGAAAGTTTCTAAATGCATCAAGCACCCTATCTTTAGACGGCATCAAGGTTATCCAGGTGTATTTAGACTTCTCATCTATGAATGTAACAAAGTATTTATGGTTCTCCCTAGACAAACAAGGGCAGTCCAAACATCCGAGTGAATCAAATCAAAACAATGATCATAGATAGTTGTGGATTTATGAAACACAATCTTACAATGCTTGCCTAAAATACAAGCTTCACAATCATTATTTTCAAACACAACACCTGGAACCATTAAGTTTAAAGCTCTAACATGAGGATGTCCTAGTCTAGCATGCCACAAAGCATTCTTATTCAAACTAGAAGCATAAACAGATGTAAATGAACATCTATGATTAGGAAAAGAAGTAAGCTCTTCAAGCAAATAAAGGTAACCTTTTGTCACTCCTTGCCCAACCAACTGACTGCTCTCAATATCCTGAAACTTCACATCATTAGGACTAAAGATAACATTACAATTAAGATCAGTGGTGCATTTCTTGACATAAAGCAAGTTTGAAGTGAACTCAGGCATGTAAAAAGCTCTAGTTTCCTTATCAAACAGTTTCAACTTGCCTATACCTCTAATTGGTATCTTATCTCTATTAGCAATCATGACATGTCCATTGGCTGGTTTTATATCCCTAATAAGACTAGTATCACTAATCATATGATGAGATGCACCAGAATCAACTATTAAAGGCTTAGACATGTTTTGAGCAGTATGAGATTGACCAACTATCCTAGAATGAGTATAAGCATTATCAGTATGATCAAGGATACTAGCAACCTTAGATGCACCAAATGAATACCCACAGACAGTACCAAGTGTTTTTCCATTATCCTTGAGAATTTTGATGAGAGCATCCATGTCTGATCTCCCGATGAACTCATGCTCGTTGGTCATGGTTGGTTGATTGGTCTGGTGGGCAGTGTAAGTTACCAAAGCTTTGTTCTCACCCCCTTCTTGATTCTCAGCTTCATTTGATCGACTTGAGGCACCAGTTCCATGTTTATCACTTGCTCCATAGGTGACATTGGCCCTTGCTTCCCTATCCTTTATGAACTTGCTCGGTTTGAGATGAGGGTGGAGAATCCAACACTGATTCTTCTTGTGGCCATGTCTCTTGCAATGATCACAGTTCCCATTGAACCTCCTTTCCTCATAGCTTCCATTGATTCGTCTATCTTCATATCTGTTGACCTTGTTTGCTTGGGCACCTCAGCTTGATTGTCTAGTGTGAGCTCCCCCTTTCCTCCAAAGAGACCCAAGGACCCTTGTTCCTTTTGGATTTGTGAGCATACCTCTTCAAGGGTTGGCAGCTGAATATACTAAGAAATCATTAGAGAGAACTTAGAGAGATAAACGAGAGAAGAGACTGAAAAATTCTCGTTATACTTGATGGTAAGCAAGTGTTACAATATATAGAGGAAGATTAGGATAAGGTTCAACGTAAACAAAGACCAAAACGTGTGTAGTCAAGTCGGGGAGGAGCGACTATTTGAAATGCTTGGACCAGAAGCTACACACCCTTGATGTCAAAGGAATCTTGACCAGATGCTCTTCCTTTCCAACCATGATCCAGCCTGTCCAGACGCGAGTCTCTTATCCTATGATCTAGTCTTATTCGAGTGGCAAGTGGTAAAAGTGATTCATGGCCGAGTTGATAGTTACCCGGGTAACTTTTCATCCATGTTGATTTTGGGTCGACCAAGTGTACAGACACGTGTACGGTCAGTTGTACGGATGACCCAAAATCACTTCCTCCTAATTCCTTCATGATTCCTCTATCACTTAACCATCTTTATTCAATAATTAGAGTTATGATGAAGAAGTTATCTCACTTTTAACCGAAGTGATTCCAGTTTACCCTATTGGGAGATTTGGCCATTTCTTCTTGATACTAATAAAATCAAAATGAATCACGATGTAAGAATCTTGATTTGGACTCATAAATCAATGGATAATCACCCTGAAGTTAAATCAAGATCATAGGAGTTATGACGAAGAAGTTATCCCACTTTTAACCGAAGTGATTCCAGTTTATCCTGTTTGGAGATGCAATGATCAATGTGGAAATGAATAAGAAATGAGGATACAAATATTGGAGAAGACTTAAGGAATCAGGAGGAAGAGAGGTGAGGGTGTCCATACAAGGCCGTACACCTTTGGGTCGACCAAAAGGTAAAATGGACCGACCAAAGGTAAAAGAAGAAAGTTAACCTTGCCGGACCAGTTTTTACTCCACGTCTAGGATCAACGAACCTTATGGATAAGGACAGATCTTGCCTTGACAGACTGGCACAGCTGGAAAGGAGAGCATCTGGTCAAGATGCCAAAAAGAATCAAGCGTGTGAAGCCTCTTTCTTGTCCACAAGAATTCAAACGGGACTCTCCTCCGGCCTTGACAACACACGCCCATGTTGAAACCTTATCTTGTATCCGTTGCATTAAGCTTAATGCCTCTCTATATATTTGTAACATTTCCTCATTAATCAAGAAAGCAAATATTTTCAAGTCTCTCCTTTCTCTGTAATGTTCTTCATTTCCAGAAATGGTTTCTTAGGAAACTCTCAACCTTTATTCTCTAAATCAACTCTAATCCCTCTCAAAGTCTCTAATACTCGTATAAACTCAGATTTCTCTTTAGTTTTCATAGTATCAGAGCCAGGTTCACTTGAATCTGGTTTTTGATATCATCTCTTACTCAAGAACACCTTTTGTCATCCGTGAATATTCAAGATGGAGGGTACAAAGAGTACGGTGATTCCAGTGACTCTCAAGGGAGGAAACTACATCCTATGGTCTCATGTGGTGAAGACAACAGTGGGGAGTAAGGGTTTATGGAACAACATCCTCGAGGATGAATCTCCAAAACTCATTACTCATGAAGGCGACTAGGAGATTGTCGTGTGTGATGAAGTAAAGTGAATCCAGGAAGATAACCTGGTGATGTCTATTCTTCAAAGCTCTCTAGATCCATCGATTTTAGAAGCATACAACTACTGTGAGAAGGCAAAGGACCTGTGGGATACACTCCAGAAGGTGTATGGGAATATCTCAAACCTTACTCGTGTGTTTGAGATCAAGCGAGCTATCAACAGTTTGGCACAAGAAGATATGGAGTTCAGAAAGCACCTTGGAAAGTTTAGAGCTTTGTTGTCAGAGCTAGAGATGTTGAGGCCAAGTACAACTGATCCAGATCAGCTCAATGAAAGGCGTGAGCAAGATAAGGTCTTTGGCTTGTTTTTCTCTCTTAAGTCCACCTACAATGACTTGGTGAAAAACATCTTGCGGGCTGAGAAGTTACCCACTTTGGAAGAGGTATGTGCACAAATTCAGAAGGAACAAGGATCATTGGGACTCTTTGGAGGAAAGGGGGAGCTTACCTTGGCTAATCAAGCTGAAATGCCTCAGGCCAACAATGTGAACAAGTATGAAGAAAGGAGGTTCAATGGGAACTGTGACCATTGCAAGAGACAAGGTCACAAGAAGCACCAGTGCTGGATCCTTCACCCACATCTCAAACCAAACAAGTTCTTGAAGGATACAGATGCAAGGGCAAACATGAGCTATGGAGTAAGTGATCAGCATTGGATGAGTGGAGCTGGGACATCAAACCGGGCACAAGAGACTGAAGGACGTGAAGGTGGTGAGAACAAGGCATTGGTGACTTACACTGCTCAACAAACCAACCGCCCAAATGAGCACGTGTTCATCCGCAGATCAGAAATGGAAGCCCTCATCAAGATGCTCAAAGACAATGGAAACATCTTTGGTAACCTCAGGGGGTATTCAGTTAGTGAATCTAAAGTTGCTAGTCTTTATGATCAAACTGATGCATATACTCACTCTAGGATTGCTGGTCTATCTCATAGTGCTTGTAGCATGTCTAAACCATTGATATTTGATTCGGTGCATTACATCACATTATTAGTGATACTAGTCTTATTAAAGACATAGAACCTGTGCATGGACATGTTATGATTGCTAATGATGATAGGATTCCAATAAGGGGTATAGGCAAATAAAAATTGTTTGATAAGAAATCTAGAGCTTTTTATATGCCTGAGTTTATATCAAATTTGTTATCTGTTAAGAAATGCACCAATGATTTACAATGCAAAGTTATCTTCAGTCCTAATGATGTGAAGTTTTAGGATATTGAGAGCTGCCATCTTATTGGGCAAGGAGGTACAAAAGGAGACCTTTACTTACTTGAAGAGCTTACTTCTTTGCCTAATCATAGTTGTTCTTTTACTTCTGTTTCTTCTTATGTTTTAAATAAGAATGCTTTGTGGCATGCTAGACTAGGACATCCTCATGTTAGAGCTTTAAATTTAATGGTTCCAGGTGTTGTTTTTGAAAATAATGATTGTGAAGCTTGTATTTTAGGAAAGCATTGTAAGACTGTGTTCCATAAGAACACTACTATCTATGATCATTGCTTTGATTTAATACATTCAGATGTTTGGACTGCTCCTTACTTGTCTAGAGAGAACCATAACTACTTTGTCACATTCATAGATGAAAAATCTAAATACACTTGGATAACCTTGATTCCATCTAAAGATAGGGTACTTGATGCATTTAGAAACTTTCAGAATTATGTGACTAACCATTTCAATGCTAAGCTGAAAATTTTTAGATCAGATAATGGTGGAGAGTACACAAGTCAAGCTTTCAAGCAGCACCTATCCCAACATGGAATTCTTCATCAAACGAGCTGTCCCTACACCCCCACAACAGAATGGAGTAGCGGAGAGGAAATACATACACCTTATGGAAGTTGCTAGGTCCATGATGTTCCAAGCAAATGTACCAAAGAGGTTATGGAGTGATGCTGTTGCAACTGCTTGTTACTTGATCAACCAAACCCCAACCAAAGTCCTTGATGATCAGTCACCATTTGAGGTTTTGAACAAGTATAGGCCAGCCTTAGATCATCTTCGGGTCTTTGGTTGTCTCTGCTTTGTTCACAAACCAAGGGAGCTAAGGAACACGTTGGAGGCAAAGAGTACAAAGGGTATGTTCATTGGTTACTCACCAACTCAGAAGGGGTACAAGTGTTATGATCCAGTAACCAGGATGGTGCTTATATCCTTGTAGAAGAAAGAGGATTCTATGAGGAGAAGAACCAAGCAGAACTAAAGATTTGGCTTCTGATAAGGCATCAAATTTGAGGATCATATTGGAGAGTGTTGGGATTAACTTATCTCAGGATCAGAAGAGTGGAGGTGGACAACAACAAGGGCCACCTACTGCTACTGTGAATGATCAGGAACCCCACCTCGACCATGAGGGGGGGGGGGGGGGGGAAAATGAACCTGATGCTAAGGAAGAATCAGGTTCACAACATGATCAATGTGTAGACCAAGGAAATCAAGATGAGGGAGGTGAAGATGTAACCAGGAAGAAGAAGGGGAGGTTGAGGAGGAACAACCTGAAGTGTCTCAACCTTTGAGAAGCAGTACAAGGATAAGGAATCCTCCCTCCAACTAGGTTAATACACGGGTATACTACAATGCACAAGCAGTTGAGCATCCTGCCCAAGCCGTTTGTTCACTCACATATTACACTGAAGATCATTGTGCCTTCATGACTAGCCTGGATGGGAGTAAGTTACCAAGATCCTATGAAGAAGCTATGCAAGAAAAAGAATGGAGGGAATCAGTTGGTGCTGAATCAGATGCAATGATCAAGAATGATACTTGGTATGAAAGTAAACTGCCAAAGGGGAAGAAGGCTGTATATATCAGATGGATATTCACCATCAAGTATCTTGCAAATGGGAAGATTGATAGGAAGAAGACCATACTGGTGGCCAGAGGGTTTAGTCAAACCTATGGAGAGGACTATATTGATACTTTTTCTCCAGTTGCCAAGCTCCATACAATCAGAATAGTATTGTCTCTTGCTGTGGATCTAGAATGGAGTCTTTGGCAAATGAAGTATGCATCCTCCTCCTGGTCTTGAGCATTTGGTCAAAGAGGGAAATGTATTAAGGCTGAAGAAGGCCATATATGGTCTCAAACAATCACCTAGAGCATGGTACACCAAACTAAGTACAACTCTGAATGGGAAAGGCTTTAAGAAGTCAGAACTCGACAACACCCTCTTCACCTTGACCACTCCATCAGGTATTGCAGTCCTTCTTTTGTAGGTTGATGATATCATCATCACAGGAAGTGACAATGGTGGAATTCAATCTACCAAGAACTTCTTAAAGTCTATTTTTTAGATTAAAGATTTGGGTGAAATGAAATACTTCCTTGGAATTGAGATATGTAGATCCAAGGAAGGTTTGTTTCTTTCCCAAAGAAAATATACACTTGATCTTTTGAAAGATGCAGGTGAACTTGGAGGAAAGACACTGAAGACACCTTTGGAAGATGGGTATAAGTTTCCACGTGATGGGGAGATTGAAGATAGCCAACCATTTGAAGATGCCAAGATCTACAGGAATCTTGTTGGTAAGTTGATTTACTTAATCATTACACATCCTGACATATGTTTTGCTGTGAATCAGGTGGGTCAACATATGCAAGGACCAAAAGAGCATCATTGGAACATGGTGAACATGATCCTGATGTATCTGAATGGTTCACCAGAACAAGGAGTGTGGATGGGGTGTAACAAGAGTACTGAAGTAGTAGGATACTGTGATGCTGATTGGACTGGAGATCGAGCAGATAGGAAGTTGACCACTGGTTATTGCACTTTCATTGGTGGGAACTTAGTTACATGGAAGAGCAAGAAGCAGATGGTGGTGTCATGCTCAAGTGCTGAAGCTGAGTATAGGGCCATGTTGAAGTTTACTAATGAGCTAGTATGGACAGATTAGGGTGTGTGAGTGGTGGTTAGAACAGAGTATGGTCTCATATAAATGAAAAAAAAAATTGGAGAATGAAAGAGATTTGTATGGAGAGTATTGTTGAGAATCAGTGAGAATAGTGTGAGATTGAGAGAGAGTATAAGTGTTCTTGAGTATTGTAGAGAGTGAGGTCTTGGAAGTATGAGAGAATAAGGGTTTTGTAACCAGAGAAACAAGATTGGTGAAGAAGGGAGAGAGATAAACTCTCCTCTTGGTTAATTCTGATAAGTTACAAGCTAGGCTTTAAATAGCCAAAGTAGACAATAATAAACAAACAATAAACACGGAAAACAGAAGGTGGAGGACAAGAAATGCACGTCCATATAGGGTGAAAGTGACTTGTCAAGAAGCTCTTCTCCTTATGCATGCATGTGACTTCTTTCCCATTTCAAATTCAAACTGGTCAACTTGGCTCCAACAGCCATAAAGAGCTTCTGAACTGTTTCTGGTCGACAATGACTTGTCCTAGCTCTATTTAGCTCAGCATGTGACTTATTCATCTTAGCTCCATTTGAATTCAAGCTTGTCTACCGTGGTGCCAAATGACTTATGGACTAAGTTCATGGTTGAGGTAAGATCCCACACTTTGCACTTCACTAATCTTGATCTTGATAATCTTTTGCACAATATTTGCACATGACCCGTACTTTGCACGATCTGATTCTCTTGTAGAAACTCTGCACCAAAGATTATCTTAACCCTTGTTTTGCACATTCATCTTTGGGTGGTTGAGGCTGACCCGAACTTGCACATTCTTGATCTTTCTAGTGCAAACCTTGTGCATTATTTCTTTTGCACAATCTTTGTACAAGTGACCTTCACTCTCAACTGGTGCTTCTTCCTTCTTCATTCCAACACTCCCCCTCAAGCTTGACCATAGGAGATCCTTGGACAAACTTTGACCTTGAAGAAGCTTGCTCATTAAAAACCTTAGCCAGAAAACCCATTGGGATAAAACCAGCTAAAGAAAAGAGTAGAGTTCTTCAAAGCCTAGGGATTAGCCAGTGAGCCTAAGGAACCTCAGATAACTCATGGGGGAGTCCTTAGGCTCTGGATCATGGCCTAACACTTGCTGCAAGAGTGAATTCTACAACTTTCACACAACACCATCCGAGATCTCTTCTTTAGGCCGGTTTGATGTCTCCCCCTTTCTTCTGACTGCTCGCCATCTTCAAGGGTTTTGGGACGTCCAGGTTCTGATATAGAGAGCTCCAAGTATGGTACATGATACATTATCCTAAAGGTGCATCATTCCTTAAGGTAATGCACTAAACAATCATTCAAAGCATTTTAAGTAGCATAATCAGAATGATGAACCAATTGAAATGAGAGTTAAGGTGCTTCCCTTTCATAGGTATGGTGAGGTGTGAACCCCACTTGAATTCCCCACTTGGTAAGGTAATACTCAGATCATGGAAGCTCAATCTTCATGCTTGGAACTAAGAATATAGGAAGGACCAAGCACACAATGGGACAGTAAGTTCATTTGAGTCTTCTTTGATCTGGCTAATGATGCAAGTGTGAACTCTACAGCTTGCAAGAGGAAATGGACGACTTGGATCTTCAGGATTACTCATCATTACCCCTCCTCAAGCTTGATCCAGAGAGTATAGGTGAAGGACCAAGCTTGGAAGTGAGCAATACTGAGCTTAAACCAGGAGCGCATCACGCCTACAGCTGTGCTTAAGCCAACCGGTTCCTCTTTTGATCTCTTCTCCACTGCCTTAAACAACCACTCTTCCTTGTGTATCTCTTGAACCAGGAGCTCACCAACCAAACAGCCTGCGCTTAAGTCAACCGGTTCTACACACAAGCTGTCTCTCCATGGTCAGGAATATACATCATGTGTAGGCTCTGAATCAAACAGGAATATACATCATGTGTAGGCTCTGAACACATGGGCAAAGCCTTCTTCTTTGTCTCGGATTGGTGATAGACAGCTCGCACCTGTTGTGTACCTGAAACATCACTCAACCTCCAGCAAGAAATAGACCACACATTAGGATCAGACCTTGATAACTCACCAAGGCTGATTCATAATGTTTAACAAGATGCAATGGACAGAATCTAAACAACTCATTCAGTTCAAATCCATGCAATCAATTCACTAAATGCACAGGAATGATAACTCATCAATTACAAGGCATCTAGGCTATTTTGATGATCATTTAAACAACAACTAGATTAAATGACAAAACAAGAGACTAGAAAACTCATTTAATCACTTTAAACAATTTATGAATGCATTACAAGACCAGGAAACTCTCCTAGACCTCTAGAAATGCAACTAGACACAAAACAGAGGCTAAACAACTCACTTAGACCAGAGACAACACAAATAAATATTCTAAGACATGAACTAGTCATAACCATGCTAGCAAACTCAGAACCAATTCAAAACAGAACGACACACACAACTTAAGTATCATGGGACAGAAACTAGGTTCAACAAATCTAGCAACTTGAACCTATCCCAAGTATACCAAACACACCACTCAACACAACCAGACATAACTACACAAGCTCTTATTAAGGGTTAGGAGGTTAACTTACAACCAAGGAACCTGAGCTGGTTCCTTGAACCTTCAAGTCACATAGTTCACTTGAACTTGACAGATTTGGCGTTTGGGTTCTCTACCCCACTCCATTTACTTGTGTGTGCTTTCCCTTTGAAACACTCATGCTTAAGACCCCTCCTTTCTTCCTGATTACCAGGCGTCACCTTCTGGAACACAGTGAGAGTCTCCATCTTTGAAACAACATGAAAAATTCTTGTACAGGCCTTGTTTGGAGTTTTGCTTGCCAAACAGCTCCAAAGCATTCTTTCTTCAATAGATCTCTTCATGCTGAGCAGGAGGAAGGGGATAGAACTTGGGGAGGCCTCTGGACACGCCATGGTTGTAGTCTACTTCTACTTGAAGAGATTAAACAGCTGGGTGGACAGAAACTCTCCAATGGTTTGAAACAGCAATGAAGGAGAGCTTGTGATTGATTTGCGAAAGCTTTGTGAGTTTCAGGAGCTTGGCAGCTCTGATACAATGTGAGAATAGACAGATTAGGGTGTGTGAGTTGTGGTTAGAACAGAGTATGGTCTGATATAAATGAAAAAGAATGGGAGAATGAAAGAGATTTGTATGGAGAGTATTGTTGAGAATCAGTGAGAATAACGTAAGATTGAGAGAGTATGAGTGTTCTTGAGTATTGTAGAGAGTGAGGTGGTGGAAGTATGAGAGAATAAGGGTTTTGTAACCAGAGAAACAAGATTGGGGAAGAAGGGAGAGAGATAAACTCTCCTCTTTCTTAATTCTGATAAGTTACAAGCTAGACTTAAAATAGACAAAGTAGACAATAATAAACAAACAATAAACAAGCAAAACAGAAGGTAGAGGACAAGAAAGGCACGTCCATATAGGGTGAAAGTGACTTGTCCAGAAGCTCTTCTCCTTAGGCATGCATGTTACTTCTTTCCCATTTCAAATTCAAACTGGTCAACTTGGCTCCAACAGCCATAAAGAGCTTCTGAACTGTTTCTGGTCGACAATGACTTGTCCTAGCTCTATTTAGCTCAGCATGTGACTTATTCATCTTGGCTCCATTTGAATTCAAGCTTGTCTACCGTGGTGCCAAATGACTTATGGACTAAGTTCATGGTTGAGGTAAGATCCCACACTTTGCACTTCACTAATCTTGATCTTGATAATCTTTTGCACAATATTTGCACATGACCCGTACTTTGCACGATCTGATTCTCTTGCAGAAACTCTGCACCAAAGATTATCTTAACCCTTGTTTTGCACATTCATCTTTGGGTGGTTGAGGCTGACCCGAACTTGCACATTCTTGATCTTTCTTGTGCAAACATTGTGCATTATTTCTTTTGCACAATCTTTTCACAGGCAACCATCACTCTCAACTGGTGCTTCTTCCTTCTTATTCCAACAGAAACACCCTGAAGTTGAATCAATATCATAGGAGTTATGATGAAGAAGTTATCCCAATTTTAACCAAAGTGATTCCAGTTTACCTTGTTTGGAGATTTGGCAATTTCTTCTTGATACTAATCTAACCATAACGAATCACCCTGAAGTTGAATCAATATCATTGGATTTATGATGAAGAAGTTATCACACTTTTAACCGAAGTGATTCTAGTTTAACCTGTTTGGAGATTTGGCATTTTCTTCTTGATGATAATCTAACCAGAATTACTTAAGATGTAAGAAGCTTTATTTGTACTCATAAATCAGTGTAGAATCACCTTGAAGTTGAATCAATAAATTTGGAGTTATGATGAAGAAGTTATCCCACTTTTAACCGAAGTGATTCCAGTTTACCCTATTTAGAGATTTGGTAATTTCTTCTTGATTCTAATCAAATCAGAAAGAAATAAGATGTAAGAAAACTGATTTTGACTGATAAATCAGTGTAGAATCACCCTGAAGTTGAATCAATATCATCGGAGTTATGATGAAGAAGTTATCCCACTTTTAACCGACGTAATTCCAGTTTACTCTGTTTCGAGATTTGCCAATTTCTTCTTGATACTAATAAAAAAATAATGAATCATGATGTAATAAGCTTTATTTGGAATCATAAATCAGTTTAGAATCACCCTGAAGTTGAATCAATATCATAAGAGTTATGATGAAGATGTTATCCCACTTTTAACCGAATTGATTTCAGTTTACCCTTTTTGAAGGTTTGGCAATTTCTTCTTGATTCTAATCAAAACAGAATGAACCAATATGTAAGAATCTTTATTTGGACTCATAAATCAGTGTAGAATCATCCTGAAGTTGAATCAATATCATTGGAGTTATGATGAATAAATTATCCCACTTTTAGCCGAAGAGATTCCAGTTTTCTTGTTAGGAGATTTTGCAATTTCTTCTTGATTCTAATCAAAAAATAATGAATCAAGATTTGGACTCATAAATCAGTTCTTCATCACCCTGAAGTTTAATCAATATCATAGGAGTTATTATGAAGAGGTTATCCCACTTTTAACTGAAGTGATTCTAGTTTACCTTGTTTGGAGATTTGACAATTTCTTCTTAATTCTAATCAAACCAGAATGAATCAAGATTTGAAAAGCTTGATATGGACTCATAAATCAGTGGAGAATCACCCTGAAGTTGAATCAATATCATTGGAGTTATGATGAAGAAGTTATCCCACTTTTAACCGAAGAGATTCTAGTTTACCTTGGTTGGAGATTTGGCAATTTCTTCTGGATTCTAATCAAACCAGAATGAATAAAGATGTAAGAAGCATGATTTGGACTCATAAATCAGTGTTTAATCACCCTGAAGTTTAAACAATATCATAGGAGTTATGATGAAGAGGTTATCCCACTTTTAACCGAAGTGATTCTAGTTTACCCTGTTTGGAGATTTGGCAATTTCTTCTGGATTATAATCAAACGAAAATTAATAAATATGTAAGAAGCTTGATATGGACTCATAAATCAGTGGATAATCACCCTGAAATTGCATCAATATCATTTGAGTTATAATGAAGAAGTTATCCCACTTTTAACAGAAGTGATTCCAGTTTACCCTTTTTGTAGATTTTGGAATTTCTTTTTGATACTAATAAAACCCGAATGAAAAACGATATAAGAAGCTTAATTTGGACTTATAAATCAGTGGTGAATCACCCTGAAGTTTAATCAAGATTATTGGAGTTATGATGAAGAAGTAATCCCACTTTTAACCGAAGTGATTCAAGTTTACCCTGTTTGGATATTTGGCAATTTCTTCTTGATTCTAATCAAACCAGAATGAATCAAGATGTAAGAAGCTTGATTTGGAAGCCTAAATTATAGGAGAATCACCCTGAAGTTAAGTCAATATCATTGGAGTTATGATGAAGAAGTTATCCCACTTTTAAACCGTAGTGATTCCAGTTTATCTTATTTGGAGATTTGACAATTTCTTCTTGATACTAATAAAACTAGAATGAATCACAATTTAAGAATATTGATTTAGACTCATAAATGAGTGCATAATCAGCATGAAGTTGAATCAATATCATAGGAACTATGATGAAGAAGTTATCCCACTTTACACCGAAGTGATTCCAGTTTACCCTGTTTGGAGATTTGACAATTTCTTCTTGATTCTAAGAAAATCATAAAGAATTAAGATGTAAGAATCTTCATTTTGACTCATAAATCATTGAAGAATCACCCCTGAAGTTGAATCAATATCATTGGAGTTATGATGAAGAACTTATCCCACTTTTAACCGAAGTGATTCTAGTTTATCATGTTTGGAGATGTTGGCAATTTATTCTTGATATTAATAAAACCAGAATGAATCATGATGTAAGAGTCTTTATTTGGACTCATAAATGCGTGCATAATCAGCCTCAAGTTGAACCAATATCATAAAAGTTATGATGAAGAAGTTATCCCACTTTTAACCGAAGTGATTCCAGCTTACCCTGTGTAGAGATTTGGCAATTTCTTCTTGATTATAATGAAACAAGAATAAATTAAGATGTAAGAATATTTTGGACTCATAATTCAGTGGAGAATAACATTGAAGTTGAATCAATATAGTTGGAGTTATGATGAAGAAATTACCCCATTTTTAACCGAAGTGATTCCAGTTTATCCTGTTTAGAGATTTCACAATTTTTCTTGATTATAATCAAATCAGAAAGAATTAAGATGTAAAAATCTTAGTTTTGACTCATGAATCATTAGAGAATCACCTCGAAGTTGAATCAGTATCATTGGAGTTATGATGAAGAAGTTATCCCACTTTTAACCGAAGTGATTCTAGTTTATCATGTTTGGAGATTTTGGCAATTCCTTCTGGATATTAATAAAACCAGAATGAATCATGATGTAATATTCTTGATTTGGACTTATAAATTAGTGTAGAATCACCCTGAAGTTGAATCAAGATCATAGGAGTTATGATGAAGAAGTTATCCCACTTTTAACAGAAGTGATTCCAGTTTACCTTGTTCAGTGATTTGGCAATTTCTAACCATAATGAATCAAGATGTGAGAATATTTATTTGTACTCATAAAATAGTGGATTATCATCTTGAAGTTGAATCAATATAATAGGTGTTATGATGAAGAAGTTATCCCACTTTTAACTGAAGTGATTCCAGTTTATCATGTTTGAAGGTTTGGCAATTTATTTTTGATTCTAATCAAACCAGAATGATTCAAGATATAAGAAGCTTGATTTAGACTCATAAATTAGTTGAGAATCACCCTGAAGTTAAATCAATATCATTGGAGTTATGATGAAGAAGTTTTCCCACTTTTAACCGAAGAGATTCCAGTTTACCTTGTTTGGAGATTTTGCAATTTCTTCTTGGTTCTAATCAAACCAGAATGAATCAAGATGTAAAAAGCTTGATATTGACTCATAAATAAGTAGAAAATCACCCTGAAATTGAATAAATATCATTTGAGTTATGATGAAGATATCCCACTTTTAACGGAAGTGATTCCATTTTACTCTGTTTGTAAATTTTGGAATTTCTTCTCGATACTAATAAAACCCGAATGAATAACGATGTAAGAAGATTGATTTATACTTATAAATCAGTGGAGAAGTTATGATGAATAAGTCATGATGAAGAAGTTATCCCACTTTTAACCGAAGTGATTCAAGTTTATCTTGTTAGGATATTTTGCAATTTCTTCTTGATTTTAATCAAATCAGAATGAAAAAAGTGTAAGAATCTTGATTTGGAATCATAAATCAGAAGAGAATCACCCTGAAGTTGAATCAATATCATTGGAGTTATGATGTACAAGTTATCCCACTTTTAACCGTAGTGATTCCAATTTACCATGTTTGGAGATTTGACAATTTCTTTTTGATACTAATAAAACCAGAATGAATCACAATGTAAGAAGCTTGATTTGGACTCATAAATCAGTGTAGAGTCACTCTGAATTTGAATCAAGATCATAAGAGTTATGATGAAGAAGTTATCACACTTTTAACCGAAGTGTTTCCAGTTTACCCTGTTTGGAGATTTAGCAATTTCTTCTTCATACTAATCTAACCATAATGAATAAAGATGTGAGAATATTGATTTGGAATCATAAATTAGTGGATTATCATCCTGAATCTGAATCAATATCATAGGTGTCATGATGAAGAAGTTATCCCACTTTTAACCGAAGTGATTCCATTTTATCCTGTTTGAAGGTTTGGCAATTTCTTCTTGATTCTAATCAAACCAGAATTAATCCAGATGTAAGAAGCTTGATTAGACTCATAAATTAGTTGAGAACCACCATGAAGTTGAATCAATATCATTGGAGTTATGCTGAAGAAGTTATCCCACTTTTATCCGAAGTGATTCCAGTTTACCATGTTTGGAGATTTGACAATTTCTTCTTCATAATAATCTAACCATAAGAAACTTGATATGGACTCATAAATAAGTGGAGAATCACCCTGAAATTGAATAAATATCATTTGAGTTATGATGAAGAAGTTATCTCACTTTTAACAGAAGTGATTCCATTTTACTCTGTTTGTAAATTTTAGAATTTCTTCTTGATACTAATAAAAATTGAATGAATAACGATGTAAGAAGATTGATTTAGACTTATAAATAAGTCAAGAATCACCCTGATGTTGAATCAAGATCATAGGAGTTTTGATGAAGAAGTTATCCCACTTTTAACCGAAGTGATTCAAGTTTATCCTGTTAGGATATTTGGCAATTTCTTCTTGATTTTAATCAAAACAGAATGTAAAAAGTGTAAGAAGCTTGATTTGGAATCATAAATCAGAGGAGAATCATCCTGAAGTTGAATCAAATACATTGGAGTTATGATGAACAAGTTATCCCACTTTTAACCCTAGTGATTTCAATTTACCATGTTTGGAGATTTGGCAATTTCTTTTTGATACTAATAAAACCAGAATGAATCACAATGTAAGAAGCTTGATTTGGACTCATAAATCAGTGTAGAGTCACTCTGAATTTGAATCAAGATCATAAGAGTTATGATGAAAAAGTTATCACACTTTTAACCGAAGTGTTTCCAGTTTACCCTGTTTGGAGATTTAGCAATTTCTTCTTCATACTAATCTAACCATAATGAATAAAGATGTGAGAATATTGATTTGGAATCATAAATTAGTGGATTATCATCCTGAATCTGAATCAATATCATAGGTGTCATGATGAAGAAGTTATCCCACTTTTAACCGAAGTGATTCCAGTTTATCCTGTTTGAAGGTTTGGCAATTTCTTCTTGATTCTAATCAAACAAAAATTAATCCAGATGTAAGAAGCTTGATTAGACTCATAAATTAGTTGAGAACCACCATGAAGTTGAATCAATATCATTGGAGTTATGCTGAAGAAGTTATCCCACTTTTATCCGAAGTGATTCCAGTTTACCATGTTTGGAGATTTGACAATTTCTTCTTCATAATAATCTAACCATAAGAAACTTGATATGGACTCATAAATAAGTGGAGAATCACCCTGAAATTGAATAAATATCATTTGAGTTATGATGAAGAAGTTATCTCACTTTTAACAGAAGTGATTCCATTTTACTCTGTTTGTAAATTTTAGAATTTCTTCTTGATACTAATAAAAATTGAATGAATAACGATGTAAGAAGATTGATTTAGACTTATAAATAAGTCAAGAATCACCCTGATGTTGAATCAAGATCATAGGAGTTTTGATGAAGAAGTTATCCCACTTTTAACCGAAGTGATTCAAGTTTATCCTGTTAGGATATTTGGCAATTTCTTCTTGATTTTAATCAAAACAGAATGTAAAAAGTGTAAGAAGCTTGATTTGGAATCATAAATCAGAGGAGAATCATCCTGAAGTTGAATCAATATCATTGGAGTTATGATGAACAAGTTATCCCACTTTTAACCGTAGTGATTTCAATTTACCATGTTTGGAGATTTGGCAATTTCTTTTTGATACTAATCAAACCAAAATGAATTAAGATGTAAGAAGTTTGTTTTGGACTCATAAATCAGTGGATAATCACCCTGAAGTTGAATCAATATCATTTTAACCGAAGTGATTCCAGTTTATCCTGTTTGAAGATTTGGCATTTTCTTCTTGGTTCTAATCAAAAAAAAAGGAATCAAGATGTAATAATCTCTATTTAGACTCATAAATCAGTAAAGAGTCACCCTGAAGTTGAACCAATATCATTGGAATTATGATGAAGAAGTTATCCCACTTTTAACCGAAGTGATTCCAGTTTACCATGTTTGGAGATTTGCTACTTTATTCTTCATACTAATCTAACCATAATGAATAAAGATGTAAGAATCTTGATTTGGACTCATAAATGAGTGCATAATCACCCTGAAGTTGAATCAATATCATAGGAGTTATGAAGAAGAAGTTATCCTAGTTTTAACCGAAGTGATAACAGTTTACCCTGTTTGGAGATTTGACAATTTTTCTTTATTATAATCAAATCATAAAGAATTAAGTTTTAATAATCTTAATTTTGACTCATAAATCATTGAAGAATCACCCTGAATGAATAAATATCATTGGAGTTATGATGAAGAAGTTATCTCACTTTTAACCGAAGTGATTCTAGTTTATCATGTTTGGAGATTTTGGCAATTTCTTCTATATATTAATAAAACCAGAATGAATCATGATGTAATAAGTTTGATTTGGACTCATAAATCAGTGTAGAATCACCATGAAATTGAATCAAAATCATAGGAGTTATGATGAAGATGTTATCCCACTTTTAACCGAAGTGATTCCAGTTTACCGTATTTGGAGATTTGGCACTTTCTTCTTCATACTAATCTAACCATAATGAATCAAGATGTAAGAATCTTGATTTGGACTCATAAATGACTGAAGAATCAGCCTGAAGATGAACCAATATCATTGGAGTTATGATGAAGAAGTTATCCCACTTTTAACCGAAGTGATTCCAGCTTACCTTGTGTGGAGATTTGGCAATTTCTTCTTTATTATAATCAAACCGGAATAAATTAAGATGTAAGAATATTTTTGACTCATAATTCAGTGGATAAAGACCCTGAAGTTGAATCAGTATAATTGGAGTTATGATGAAGAAGTTATCCCACTTTTAACCGAAGTGATTCCAGTTTATCCTGTTTGGAGATTTGACAATTTTTCTTGATTATAATCAAATCAGAAAGAATTAAGATGTAAAAATCTTAATTTTGACTCATAAATCATTGGAAGAATCACCCTGAAGTTGAATCAGTATCATTGGAGTTATGATGCAGAACGTATCCCACTTTTAACCGAAGTGATTCTAGTTTATCATGTTTGGAGATTTTGGCAATTTCTTCTGGATATTAATAAAACTAGAATGAATCATGATGTAATAATCTTGATTTGTACTCATAAATCAGTGTAGAATCACCCTGAAGTTGAATCAAGATCTTAGGAGTTATGATGAAGAAGTTATCCCACTTTTAACCGAAGTGATTCCAGTTTACCTTGTTTGGAGATTCGGCAATTTCTTGTTGATTATAATCAAACCAGAATGAATCAAGATGTAAAAAGCTTGATATGGACCCATATATAAGTGGAGAATCACCCTGAAATTGATAAATATCATTTTAGTTATGATGAAGAAGATATCCCACATTTAACAAAAGTGATTCCATTTTACTCTGTTTGTAAATTTTGGAATTTCTTCTTGATACTAATAAAACCCGAATGAATAACGATGTAAGAATATTGATTTATACTTATAAATCAGTGGAGAATCACCCTGAAGTTGAATCAATATTATAGGAGTTATGATGAAGAAGTTATCCCACTTTTAACCGAAGTGATTCAAGTTTATCGTGTTAGGATATATTGCAATTTCTTCTTGATTTTAATAAAACCATAATGAAAAAGTGTAAGAAGCTTTATTTGGAATCATATATCAGAGGAGAATCATCCTGAAATTGAATCAATATCATTTGAGTTATGATGAACAAGTTATCCCACTTTTAACCGTAGTGATTCCAATTTACCATGTTTGGAGATTTGGCAATTTCTTTTTGATACTAATAAAACAAGAATGAATCACAATGTAAGAAGTTTTATTTGGACTCATAAATCATTGTAGGGTCACTCTGAATTTGAATCAAGATCATAAGAGTTATAATGAAGAAGTTATCACACTTTTAACCGAAGTGTTTCCAGTTTATACTGTTTGGAGATTTGGCAATTTCTTCTTCATATTAATCTAACCATAATGAATCAAGATGTAAGAATCTTGATTTGGAATCATAAACGAGTGGATAATCATCGTGAAGTTGAATCAATATCATAGGTGTTATGATGAAGAAGTTATCCCACTTTTAACCGAAGTGATTCCAGTTTATCTTGTTTGAAGGTTAGGCAATTTCTTCTTGATTCTAATCAAAGCAGATGAATCAAGATGTAAGTATAAAGACGTAAAAAGCTTTATTTGGACTCATAAATCCATGGTTAATAATCATGAAGTTGAATCTATATCATAGGAGTTATGATGAAGAAGTAATCCCACTTTTAACAGTAGTGATTCCAGTTTACCCTGTTTGGAGATTTGGCAATTTCTTCTTGATTCTAATCAAACAAAAATGAATCAAGATGTAAGAATCTTGATTTGGACTCATAAATCAGTGGATAATCACCCTGAAGTTGAATCAATATCATTGGAGTTATGATGAAGGAGTTATCCCATTTTTAACCGAAGTGATTCCACTTTATCATGTTTGGAGATTTGGCATTTCCTTCTTGTTTCTAACAAAAAAAAAGAATCAAGATGTAGTAATCTTGATTTGGACTCATAAATGAATGCAGAATCATCCTGAATATGAATCAATATAATAGGAGTTATGATGAAGAAGTTATCCCACTTTTAACCGAAGTGATTCTAGCTTACCTTGTGAGGAGATTTGGCAATTTCTTCTTGATTATAATCAAACCAGAATAAATTAAGATGTAAGAAGATTTTGGACTCATAATTCAGTGGAGAATCACCATGAAGTTGAATCAGTATCATTGGAGTTATGATGAAGAAGTTATCCCACTTTTAACTGAAGTTATTCTAGTTTACCCTTTTTGGAGATTTGACAATTTTTCTTGATTATAATCAATTCATAAAGAATTAAGATGTAAGAATCTTAATTTTGACTCATAAATCATTGAAGAATCACCCTGAAGTTGTATCAATATCATTGGAGTTATGATGAAGAAGTTATTCCACTTTTAACCGAAGTGATTCTAGTTTATCATGTTTGGAGATTTTGGCAATTTCTTCTTGATATTAATAAAACCAGAATGAATCATGATGTAATAACTTTGATTTGGACTCATAAATCAGTGTAGAATCACCAAGAAATTGAATCAAGATCATAGGAGTTATGATGAAGAAGTTATCCCACTTTTAACCAAAGTGATACCAGTTTACCATGTTTGGAGATTTGACACTTTCTTCTTCATACTAATCTAACCATAATGAATCAAGATGTAAGAATCTTGATTTGGACTCATAAATGAGTGCATAATCAGCCTGAAGATGAATCAATATCATAGGAGTTATGATGAAGAAGTTATCCCACTTTTAACCGAAGTGATTCTAGCTTACCCTATGAGGAGATTTGGCAATTTTTTCTTGATTATAATCAAACCATAATAAATTAAGATGTAAGAAGATTTTGGACTCATAATTCAGTGGAGAATAACCCTGAAGTTGAATCAGTATAATTGGAGTTATGATGAAGAGGTTATCCCACTTTTAACCGAAGTGATTCCAGTTTACCCTGTTTGGAGATTTGACAATTTTTCTTGATTATAATCAAATCATAAAGAACTAAGATTTAAGAATCATAATTTTGACTTATAAATCATTGAAGAATCACCCTGAAGTTGAATTAATATCATTGGAGTTATGATGAAGAAGTTATCCCACTTTTAACCGAAGTGATTCCACTTTATCTTGTTTGAAGATTTGACATTTTCTTCTTGGTTCTAATAAAAAAAAGGAATAAAGATGTAAGAATCTTGATCTGGACTCATAAATCAGTAAAGAATCACCCTGAAGTTGAATCAATATCATTGGATTTATGATGAAGAAGTTATCCCACTTTTAACCGAAGTGATTCCACTTTATCATGTTTGGAGATTTGGCATTTTCTTCTTGGTTCTAATAAAAAAAAGAATCAAGATGTAAGAATCTTGATTTGGACTCATAAATGAATGCAGAATCATCCTGAATATGAATCAATATAATAGGAGTTATGATGAAGAAGTTATCCCACTTTTAACCGAAGTGATTCTAGCTTACCTTGTGAGGAGATTTGGCAATTTCTTCTTGATTATAATCAAACCAGAATAAATAAAGATGTAAGAAGATTTTGGACTCATAATTCATTGGAGAATCACCATGAAGTTGAATCAGTATCATTGGAGTTATGATGAAGAAGTTATCCCACTTTTAACCGAAGTTATTCTAGTTTACCCTTTTTTGGAGATTTGACAATTTTTCTTGATTATAATCAATTCATAAAGAATTAAGATGTAAGAATCTTAATTTTGACTCATAAATCATTGAAGAATCACCCTGAAGTTGTATCAATATCATTGGAGTTATGATGAAGAAGTTATTCCACTTTTAACCGCAGTGATTCTAGTTTATCATGTTTGGAGATTTTGGCAATTTCTTCTTGATATTAATAAAACCAGAATGAATCATGATGTAATAACTTTGATTTGGACTCATAAATCAGTGTAGAATCACCAAGAAATTGAATCAAGATCATAGGAGTTATGATGAAGAAGTTATCCCACTTTTAACCGAAGTGATACAAGTTTACCATGTTTGGAGATTTGGCACTTTCTTCTTCATACTAATCTAACCATAATGAATCAAGATGTAAGAATCTTGATTTGGACTCATAAATGAGTGCATAATCAGCCTGAAGATGAATCAATATCATAGGAGTTATGATGAAGAAGTTATCCCACTTTTAACCGAAGTGATTCTAGCTTACCCTATGAGGAGATTTGGCAATTTCTTCTTGATTATAATCAAACCAGAATAAATTAAGATGTAAGAATATTTTGGACTCATAATTCAGTGGAGAATCACCTTGAAGTTGAATCAGTATAATTGGAGTTATGATGAAGAGGTTATCCCACTTTTAACCGAAGTGATTCCAGTTTACCCTGTTTGGAGATTTGACAATTTTTCTTGATTATAATCAAATTATAAAGAACTAAGATTTAAGAATCATAATTTTGACTTATAAATCATTGAAGAATCACCCTGAAGTTGAATTAATATCATTGGAGTTATGATGAAGAAGTTATCCCACTTTTAACCGAAGTGATTCCACTTTATCCTGTTTGAAGATTTGGCATTTTCTTCTTGGTTCTAATAAAAAAAAAGGAATAAAGATGTAAGAATCTTGATCTGGACTCATAAATCAGTAAAGAATCACCCTGAAGTTGAATCAATATCATTGGATTTATGATGAAGAAGTTATCCCACTTTTAACCGAAGTGATTCCAGTTTACCATGTTTCGAGATTTGCCACTTTCTTCTTCATACATATCTAAACATAATGAAACAAAATGTAAGAATATTTATTTGGACTCATAAATAAGTGCATAATCAGCCTGAAGTTGAATCAATATTATAGGAGTTATGATGAAGAAGTTATCCCACTTTTAACCGAAGTGATTCCAGCTTACCCCGTGAGGAGATTTGGCAATTTCTTCTTGATTATATTCAAACCAGAATAAATTAATATGTAAGAAGATTTTGTACTCATAATTCAGTGGAGAATCACCCTGAAGTTAAATCAGTATAATTGGAGTTATGATGAAGAAATTATCCCACTTTTAACCGAAGAGATTCCAGTTTATCATGTTTGGAGATTTGACAATTTTTCTTGATTATAATCAACTCAGAAAGAATTAAGATGTAATAATCTTAATTTTGACTCATAAATCATTGGAGAATCACCTCGAAGTTGAATCAGTATCATTGGAGTTATGATGAAGAAGTTAACCCACTTTTAACTGAAGTGATTCTAGTTTATCATGTTTGGAGATTTTGGCAATTTCTTCTGGATATTAATAAAACCAGAATGAATCATGATGTAATAATCTTGATTTGGACTCCTAAATCAGTGTAGAATCACCCTGAAGTTGAATCAAGATCATAGGAGTTATGATGAAGAAGTTATCCCACTTTTAACAGAATTGATTCCAGTTTACCCTGTTCGGATATTTGGCAATTTCTTACCATAATTAATCAATATGTGAGAATATTGATTTGGACTCATAAATTAGTGGATTATCATCCTGAGTTTGAATCAATATCATAGGTGATATGATGAAGAAGTTATCCCACTTTTAACCGAAGTGATTCCATTTTATCCTGTTTGAAGGTTTGACAAATTTTTCTTGATTCTAATCAAACCAGAATGAATCAAGATGTAAGAAGCTTGATTTAGACTCATAAATTATTTGAGAATCACCCTGAAGTTGAATCAATATAATTGGAGTTATGATGAAGAAGTTATCCCACTTTTAACCGAAGAAATTCCAGTTTACCTTGTTTGGAGATTTTGCGATTTCTTCTTGATTCTAATCAAAACAGAATAAATCAAGATGTAAGAAGCTTGATATGGACTCATAAATAAGTGGAGAATCACCCTGAAATTGAATAAATATCATTTGAGTTACGATGGAGAAGTTATCCCACTTTTAACAGAAGTGATTTCATTTTACTCTTTTTGTAAATTTTGGAATTTCTTCTTGATACTGATAAAAACCGAATGAATAACGATGTAAGAAGATTTATTTAGACTTATAAATCAGTGGAGAATCACCCTGAAGTTGAATCAAGATCATAGGAGTTATGATGAAGAAGTTATCCCACTTTTAAACGAAGCTATTCAAGTTTATCCTGTTAGGATATTTGGAAATTTCTTCTTGATTTTAATAAAACCAGAATGAAAAATATGTAAGAATCTTGATTTGGAATAATAAATCAGAGGAGAATAACCCTGAAGTTGAATCAATATCATTGGAGTTATGATGAAGAAGTTATCCCACTTTTAACCGTAGTGATTCCAATTTACCATGTTCGGAGATTTGGTAATTTCTTTTTGATAATAATAAAACCAGAATGAATCAGAATGTAAGAAGATTGATTTGGACTTATAAATCAGTGAAGAATCACTCTGAATTTGAATCAAGATCATAAGAGTTATGATGAAGAAGTTATCACACTATTAACCGAAGTGATTCCAGTTTACCCTGTTTGGAGATTTGGCAATTTTTCATACAAATATAACCATAATGAATCAAGATGTAAGAATCTTGATTTGAAATAATAAACGAGTCGATAATCATCCTGAAGTTGAATCAATATCATAGTTGTTATGATGAAGAAGTTATACCACTTTTAACCGAAGTAATTCTAGTTTATCCTGTTTGAAGGTTTGGCAATTTCTTCTTGATTCTAATCAAACTAAAATGAATCAAGATGTAAGAATAAAAACGTAAAAAGCTTTATTTGGACTCATAAATCCATGGTTAATAACCCTGAAGTTGAGATGAAAGTAGATATATTTGGACTCAAAAATCAGTGGATGATCACCCTGAAGTTGAATCAATATCATAGGAGTTATGATGAAGAAGTTATCCCACTTTTAACAGTAGTGATTCCAGTTTACCTTGATTGGAGATTTGGTAATTTCTTCTTGATTCTAATCAAACCAAAATGAATCAAGATGTAAGAAGCTTGATTTGGACTCATAAATCAGTGGATAATCACCCTGAAGTTGAATCAATATCATTGGACTTATGATGAAGAAATTATCTCATTTTTAACCGAAGTGATTCCACTTTTTCCTGTTTGGAGATTTGGCATTTTCTTCTTGGTTCTAATAAAAAAAAGGAATCAAGATGTAAGAATCTTGATTTTGACTCATAAATCAGTAAAGAATCACCGTGAAGTTGAATCAATATCATTGGAGTTATGATGAAGAAGTTATCCCACTATTAACCGAAGTGATTCCAGTTTACCTTGTTTGAGAATTTGGCAATTTCTTCTTGATACTAATAATACCAGAATGAATAACAATGTAAGATGATTTATTTGACTCATAATTTAGTTGAGAATCACCCTGAAGTTTAATACAGATCATAGAAGTTATGATGAAGAAGTTATCCCACTTTTAACCGAACTGATTTTAGTTTACCCTGTTTGGAGATTTGACAATTTCTTCTTGATACAAATAAAACAAGAATGAATCACTATGTAATAATCTTGATTTGGACTCATAAATCAGTGTAGAATCACCCTGAAGTTGAATCAAGATCATAGGAGTTATGATGAAGAAGTTAACCCACTTTTAGCCGAAGTGATTCCAATTTACCCTGTTTGGAGATTTGGCAATTTCTTCTTCATACAAATCTAACCATAATGAATCAAGATGTAAGAATCTTGATTTCGACTCATAAATGAGTGGATAATCACTCTGAAGTTAAATCAATATCATAGGTGTTATGATGAAGAAGTTATCCCACTTTTAACCGAAGTGATTCCAGTTTACCCTGTTGGAAGGTTTAGCAATTTCTTCTAGATTCTAATAAAGCCAGAATGAATCAAAATTTAATAATATTTATTTTTACTAATAAATTAGAATCACCCTGAAGTTGAATCAAGATCATAGGAGTTATGATGAAGAAGTTATCCCACTTTTAACCGAAGTGATTCCAGTTAACCATGTTTGGAGATTTGGTAATTTCTTCTTTATAATAATATAACCATATTGAATCAAGATGTATGAATCTTGATTTGTAATCATAAATGAGTACATAATCAGCCTGAATTTGAATCAATATTATAGGAGTTTTGATGAAGAAGTTATCCTACTTTTAACCGAAGTGATTCGAGTTTACCCTGTATGGAGATTTGGCAATTTCTTCTTGATTATAATCAAACCAGAATAAATTAAGATGAAAGAAGATTTATTTGGACTCATAATTCAGTGGAAAATCACCCTGAATTTGAATCAGTATAATTGGAGTTATGATGAAGAAGTTATCCCACTTTTAACCGAAGTGATTCCAGTTTACCTTGTTTAGAGATTTGGCAATTTCTTCTTGATTCGAATCAAATCAGAAAGAATTAAGATGTAAGAATCTTAATTTTGACTTATAAAATATTGGAGAATCACCCTGAAGTTGAATCAATATCATTGGAGTTATGATGAAGAAGTTATCCCACTTTTAACCGAAGTGATTCTAGTTTATCATGTTTGGAGATTTTGGCAATTCCTTATTGATATAAATAAAACCAGAATGTATCATGATGTAATAAGTTTGATTTGGACTCATAAATCAGCGTAGAATCATCCTGAAGTTTAATCAAGATCGTAGGAGTTATGATGAAGAAGTTATCCCACTTTTAACCGAAGTGATTCCAGTTTACCCTGTTCGGATATTTGGCAATTTCTAACCATAATGAATCAAGATGTAAGAATCTTGATTTGGACTCATAAATGATTGGAAATCATCCTGACGTTGAATCAATATCATAGGTGTTATGATGAAGAAGTTATCCCACTTTTAACCGCAGTGATTCGAGTTTATCCTGTTTGAAGGTTTGGCAATTTCTTCTTGATTCCAATCAAACCATAATGAATAAATATGTAAGAAGCTTGATTTAGACTCATAAATGAGTGTATAATCACCCTGAAGTTGAATCAATATCATTGGAGTTATGATGAAGAAGTTATCTCACTTTTAACCGAAGAGATTCCAATTTACTCTTTTTGTAATTTTCGGAATTTCTTCTTAATACTAATAAAACCCGAATGAATAACGGTGTAAGAAGATTGATTTGGACTTATAAGTCAGTGGAGAAACACCCTGAAGTTGAATCAAGATCATAGGAGTTATGATGAAGAAGTTATCCCACTTTTAACCGAAGTGATTCAAGTTTACCCTGTTTGGATATTTGGCAGTTTCTTCTTGATTTTAGTCAAACCAGAATGAAAAAAAGATGTAAGAAGCTTGATTTGGAATAATAAATCAGAGTAGAATCACCCTGAAGTTGAATCAGTGTAATTGGAGATATGATGAAGAAGTTATCCCACTTTCAAAGTGATTCCAATTTACCCTGTTTCGAGATTTAGAAATTTCTTCTTGATTCTAATCAAATCAGAAAGAATTAAGATGTAAGAATCTTAATTCTGAATCATAAATCATTGGAGAATCACCCTGAAGTTGAATCAATATCATGGGAGTTATGATGGAGAAATTATCCCACTTTTAACCGAAGTGATTCTAGTTTATCCTATTTGGAGATTTTTGCAATTTCTTATTGATATTAATAAAACCAGAATGTATCATGATGTAATAATCTTGATTTGGACTCATAAATCAGTGTAGAAGCAACCTGAAAATGAATCAACATCATAGGAGTTATGATGAAGAAGTTATCCCACTTTTAACCGAAGTGATTCCAGTTTACCCTGTTCGGAGATTTGGCAATTTCTGACCATAATGAATCAAGATGTAAGAATCTTGATTTGGAATCATAAATGATTGGATAATCATCCTGAAGTTGAATCAATAGCATAGGTGTTATGATGAAGAAATTATCCCACTTTTAACCGAATTGATTACAGTTTATCCTGTTTGAAGGTTTGGAAATTTCTTCTTGATTCTAAATAAACCAAAATGAATAAAGATGTAAGAAGCTTGATTTAGCAACTTCTTCTTAATACTAATAAATATCATTGGATTTATGATGAAGAAGTTATCCTACTTTTAACCGAAGTGATTCCAGTTTACCATGTTTGGAGATTTGGCAACTTCTTCTTGATACTAATAAAACCAGAATGCATCATGATGTAAGAAACTTGATGATGACTCATAAATAAGAATAGAATCACCTTGAAGTTGAATTAAGATAAAAAGGGTTATGATGAAGACGTTATCCCACATTTAACCAAAGTGATTCCAGTTTACCCTGTTTGGAGATTTGGCAATTTCTCCTTGATTCTAATTAAACCAGAATAAATCAAGATGTAAAATGCTTTATTTGGAATCATAAATCAGTTAAGAATCACCCTGAAGTTGAATCAATATCATTGGAGTTATGATGAAGAAGTTATCCTACTTTTAACGCAAGTGATTCCAGTATGCCCTATTTGGAGATTTGGCAACTTATTCTTGATACTAATTAAAACTTAATGAATCACGATGTAAGAATCTTGATTAGTATTCATAAGTCAGTGTAGAATCACCCTGAAATTGAATCAAGATCATCGGAGTTATGATGAAGAAGTTATCCCACTTTTAACCGAAGTGATTCCAGTTTACCCTATTTGGCGATTTGACAATTTCTTCTTGATAATAATATAACCATAATGAATCAAGATGTAAGAAGCTTTACTTGGACTCATGAATCAATGTATAATCACCCAAAAGTTCAATCAATATCATAGGAGTTATGATGAAGAAGTTATCTCACTTTTAACCGAAGTGATTCGAGTTTACCCTTGTATGAGATTTGACAATTTCTTCTTGATTCTAATCCTTGTATGAGATTAAATTTGGACTCATAAATAAGTGGATAATTACCCTGAAATTGAATCAATATCATTTGAGTTATAATGAAGAAGTTATCCCACTTTTAACAAAAGTTATTCCAGTTTACCCTTGTTGTAGATTTTGGAATTTCTTCTTGATACTAATAAAAACCGAATGAATAACGATGTAAGAAGATTGATTTGGACTTATAATTCAGTGGAGAATCACTCTGAAGTTGAATCAAGATCATAGGAGTTATGTTGAAGAAGTTATCTCACTTTTAACCGAAGTGATTCAAGTTTATCCTGTTTGGATATTTGGTAATTTCTTCTTGATTTTAATCAAACCAGAATGAAAAAGATGTAAGAAGCTTGATTTGGAATAATAAATCAGAGGAGAATCACCCTGAAGTTAAATCAATATCATTGGAGTTATGATGAAGAAGTTATCTCACTTTTAACCGTAGTGATTCCAGTTTACCTTGTTTGGAGATTTGACAATTTCTTTTTGATACTAATAAAACCAGAGTGAATCACAATGTAAGAAGTTTGATTTGGACTCAAAAATCAGTGTATAATCACTCTGAAGTTGAATCAAGATCATAAGAGTTATGATGAAGAAGTTATCACACTTTTAACAAAAGTGTTTCTAGTTTACCATGTTTGGAGATTTGGCAATTTCTTCTTCATATTAATCTAAACATAATGAATCAAGATGTAAGAATCTTAATTTGGACTCATAAACGAGTGGATAATTATCCTGAAGTTGAATCAATATCATAGGTGTTATGATGAAGTAGTTATCTCACTTTTAACCGAAGTGATTCCAGTTTATCCTGTTTGAAGATTTGACAATTTCTTCTTGATTCTAATCAAATCGGAATGAATCAAGATGTAAGAATAAAGAAGTAATAAGCTTTAATTGGACTCTTAAATCCATGGTTAATAACCATGAAGTTGAATCAATATCATAAGAGTTATGATGAAGAAGTTATCACACTTTTAACCGAAGTGATTCCAGTTTACCCTTTTTGAAAGTTTGGCAATTTATTATTGATTCTAATAAAGCCAGAATGAATCAAGATTTAAGAATATTTATTTGGACTCATAAATAATTGAATAATCACCCTGAAGTTGAATCAATATCATTAGAGTGATGATGAAGAAGTTATCCCACTTTTAACCGAAGAGATTCTAGTTTACATTGTTTGGATATTTTGCTATTTCTTCTTGATTCTAATCAAACCGGAATGAATCAAGATTTAAGAAGCTTTATTTGGACTCATATCAGTGTTTAATCATCCTGAATTTTAATCAATATTATAGGAGTTATGATGAAGAGGTTATACCACTTATAACCAAAGTGATTCCAGTTTACCCTTTTTGGAGAATTGGCAATTTTTTCCTGATTATAACCAAACCAGAAGAATAAAGATGTAAGAAGCTTGATATGGACTCATAAATCAGTGGAGAATCGCCCTGAAATTGAATCAATATCATTTGAGTTATGATGAAGAAGTTATCCCACTTTTAACAAAAGTGATTCCAATTTACCATGTTTGTATATTTTGGAATTACCTCTTGATACAAATAAAAACCGAATGAATAATGATTTAAGAAGATTTATTTGGACTTATAAATCAGTGGATAATCATCCTGAAGTTTAATCAAGATCATAGGAGTTATGATGAAGAAGTTATCCAAGTTTTAACCGAAGTGATTCAAGTTTACCCGGTTTGGATATTTTGCAATTTCTTCTTGATTCTAATCAAAACATAATTAATCAAGATGTAAGAAGCTTGATTTAGAATCATAAATCAGTGGAGAATCACCCTGAAATTGAATCAATATCATTTGAGTTACGATGAACAAGTTATCCCACCTTTAACAGAAGTGATTCCAGTTTACCATGTTTTTAGATTTGGGAATTTCCTCTTGATACTAATAAAACCCGAATGAATAACGATTTAATAAGCTTTTTTGGACTTATAAATCAGTGGAGAATCACCCTGAATTTGAATCAAGATCATAGGAGTTATGATAAAGAAGTTATCCCAGTTTTAACCGAAGTGATTCAAGTTTACCCGATTTTGATATTTGGCAATTTCTTCTTTATTCCAGTCAAACCAGAATTAATAAAAATGTAAGAAGCTTGATTTGGAATCATAAATCATAGGAGAATAAACCTGAAATTGAATCAATAACATTGGAATTTTGATGAATAATCCTACTTTTAACCGTATTGATTCCAGTTAACCCTGTTTAAAGATTTGGCAATTTCTTCTTGATACTAATAAAACCAGAATGAATCACAATGTAAGAAACTTGATTTGGACTCATAAAAATAAGTGTAGAATCACTCTAAAGTTGAATCAAGATCATAAGACCTATGATGAAGAAGTTATCACACTTTTAACCGAAATGATTCCAGTTTACCCAATTTGGAGATTTGGAAATATCTTCTTGATACTAATCTAAACATAATCAATCAAGATGTAAAAAGCTTTATTTGGAATCATAAATCCATGGTTAATAACCCTGAAGTTTAATCAATATCATAGGAGTTATGATGAATAAGTTATCCCACTTTTAACCGAAGTGAATCCACTTTACCCTGTTTGGAGATTTGACAATTTCTTCTTGATTATAATCAAACCAGAACTAACCAAGATCTAAGAAGATTGATTTGGACTTATAAATCAGTGGAGAATTACCCCGAATTTGAATCAATATCATTGGAGTTATTATGAAGAAGTTATCCAACTTTTAACCGAAGTGATTCCAGTTTACCATGTTTGGAGATTTGGTAATTTCTTCTTGATTCTAATCAAACCAGAATGAATAAAGATGTAATAAGCTTTATTTAGACTCATTAATCAGTGGAGAATCTCCCTGAAGTTGAATCAATATCACTGGAGTTATGATGAAGAAGTTATCCCACTTTTAACCGAAGTGATTCTAGTTTACCATGTTTGGAGATTTGGCTATTTCTTCTTGATACTAATAAAATCAGAATGAATCACCATGTAAAAAGCTTGAAATTCACTCATAAATCAGTGGAGAATCACCCTGAAGTTGAATCAAGATCATAGGTGTTATGATGAAGAAGTTATCCCACTTTTAACCGAAGTGATTCCAGTTTACCCTGTTTGAAGGTTTGGCAATTTCTTCATGATTCTAATCAAACCAGATTGAATCAAGATGTAAGAAGCTTGACTTAGACTCATAAATCAGTGGAAAATCACCCTGAAGTTGAATCAATCTCATAGGAGTTATGATGAAGAAGTTATCCAACTTTTAACCGAAGTTATTCCAGTTTACCCTGTTTGGAGATTTGGAATTTTCTTCTTTATTCTAATCAAAACAGAATTAATTAAGATGTAAGAATATTTATTTTGACTCATAAATCAGTGGCTAATTACCCTGAAGTTGAATTAATATCATAGGATTTATGATGAAGAAATTATCCCACTTTCAACCAAAGTGATTCCAGTTTACCTTTTTTGGAGATTTAGCAATTTCTTGTTGATTCTAATCAAAAAAGAATGAATCAAGATGTAAGAAGCTTTATTTGGACTCATGAATCTGTGGAGAATCACCCTGAAGATGTATCAAGATCATAGGAGTTATAATGAAGAAGTTATCCCACTTTTAACCGAAGTGATTCCAGTTTACCATGTTTGGAGATTTGGTAATTTCTTCTTGATTCTAATCAAACCACAATTAATAAAGATCTAAGTAGATTTATTTGGACTCATATATGAGTGTAGAATCACCCTGAAGTTGAATCAATATCATTGGTGTTAAGATGAAGAAGTTATCCCCTTTTAACCGAAGTGACTCTAATTTACATTGTTTCGAGATTTGGAAATTTCTTCTTGATACTAATAAAACCAGAAGGAATCACGAAGTAAGAAGATTTAATTGGACTAATTAATCAGTGTAGAATCCCCCTGAAGTTGAATCAAGATCATAGGAGTTATGATGAAGAAGTTATCCCACTTTTTACCGAAGTGATTCCAATTTACCATGTTTGGAGATTTGGTAATTACTTCTTGATACTAATCAAGCCAGAATGAATCAAGAAGTAAGAAGCTTGATTTGGACTCATAAATTAGTGAAGAATCACCCTAAAATTGAATCATTATTATAGGAGTTATGATGAAGAAGTTATCCACTTTTAACCGAAGTGATTCAAGTTTATCATGTTTGGAGATTTGGCAATTACTTCTTGATACTAATAAAACGAGAATTAATCACGATGTAAGAATCTTAATTTTGGATCATAAATCAGTGTAGAATCACCCTTAAGTTGAATCAATCTCATAGGAGTTATGATGAAGAAGTTATCCAACGTTTAACAGAAGTGATTCCTGTTTATCCTGTTTGGAGATTTGGTAATTTCTTCTTGATTCTAATCAAAACGGAATGAATCAAGATGTAAGAATCTTGTTTGGACTCCTCAATGAGTGGCTAATCACCCTGAAGTTGAATCAATATCATAGGAGTTATGATGAAGAAGTTATCCTACTTTTAACCGAAGTGATTCCAGTTTACCCTGTTTGGGGATTTAACAATTTCTTCTTGATTCTAATCAAACAAGAATGAATCAAGATGTAAGAAGTTTTATTTAGACTCATGAATCAGTGGAGAATCACCCTAAAGTTGAGTCAGGATCATAAGAGATATGATGAAGAAGTTATCCCATTTTTAACCAAAGTGATTCTAGTTTATCCAGTTTGGAGATTTGGTAATTTCTTCTTGATTCTAATCAAACCAGAATGAATCACGATTTAAGAATCTTAATTTGGATTCATAAATCAGTGGATAATCACCCAGAAGATGAATCAATATCATAGGAGTTATGATGAAGAAGTTATCCCACTTTTAACCGAAGTGATTCCAGTTTACCATGTTTGGAGATTTGATAATTTCTTCTTGATTCTAATCAAACCAAAATGAATAACGATCTAAGAAGCTTGATTTGGACTCATAAATCATTGGATAATCACCCTGAAGTTCAATGAATTTCATTTGAGTTATGATGAAGAAGTTATCCCACTTTAACCGAAGTGATTCCAGTTTATCCTGTTTGGAGATTTGACAATTTATTCTTGATTCTAATCAAACCAGGAAGAATCAAGATGTAAGAATCTTGATTTGGACTCATAAATCAGTTGAGAATCACCATGAAGTTGAATCAAGATCATAAGATTTATGATGAAGAAGTTATCACAATTTTAACTGAAGTGATTCCAGTTTACCCTAATTGGAGATTTTCCAATTTCTTTTTGATACTAATAAAACCAGAATGAATCACGATGTAAAAATCTTTATTTGGACTCATAAATCAGTGGAGAATCACCCTGAAGTTGAATCCAGATCATAGTAGTTATGATGAAGAAGTTATCCCACTTTTAACCGAAGTGATTCCAGTTTACCATGTTTGGAGATTCGGTAATTTATTTTTGATACTAATAAAACCAGAATGAATCACGATGTAAGAAGCTTGATTTTGACTCATAAATCGTTGTAGAATCACGCTGAAGTTGAATCAATCTCATCGGAGTTATGATGAAGAAGTTATCCAACTTTTAACCAAAGTTATTCCAGTTTACCCTGTTTGGATATTTGGTGATTTCTTATTGATTCTAATCAAACAAGATTGAATCAAGATGTAAGAAGCTTTATTTGGACTCATGAATCAGTGGAGAATCACCCTGAAGTTGAATCAAGATCTTAGGAGATATGATGAAGAAGTTATCCCACTTTAAACCGAAGTGATTCCAGTAATCATATTTGGAGATTTAGCAATTTCTTCTTGACTCTAATATAACCAGAAGGAATCAATATGTAAGAATCTTAATTTGGACTCATATATCAGTGGACAATAACAGTGAACTTGAATCAATATTATAGGAGTTATCATGAAGAAGCTATCCCCTTTTAACCGAAGTGATTCCAGTTTACCATGTTTGGAGATTTAGAAAATTCTTCTTGATTATAATAAAAAAAGAATTAATACAGATCTAAGAAGATTTATTTGGACTCATAAATGAGTTTAGAATCACCCTGAAGTTGAATCAGTATCATTAGTGTTATGATGAAGAAGTTTTCTCACTTTTAACCGAAGTGATTTCGGTTTACCCTGTTTGGAGATTTGGCAATTTATTATTGATCCTAATCAAACCACAATGAATCAAGATAAAAAAAGCTTGATTTGGACTCATAAATCAGTGAAGAATCACCCTGAAGTTGAATCAATATCATAGGAGTTATGATGAAGAGGTTATCCCACTTATAACCGAAGTTATTCCAGTTTACCCTGTTTGGAGATTTGACAATTTCTTCTTGATTCTAATCAAAACATAATTAATCAAGATGTAAGAATCTCGATTTAGAATCATAAATCAGTGGAGAATCACCCTGAAATTGAATCAATATCATTTGAGTTACGATGAACAAGTTATCCCACCTTTAACAGAAGTGATTCCAGTTTACCCTGTTTTTAGATTTTGGAATTTCCTCTTGATTCTAATAAAACCCGAATGAATAACGATTTAAGAAGCTTTTTTGGACTTATAAATCAGTGGAGAATCACCCTGAATTTGAATCAAGATCATAGGAGTTATGATGAAGAAGTTATCCCAGTTTTAACCGAAGTGATTCAAGTTTACCCGATTTGGATATTTGGCAATTTCTTCTTGATTCCAGTCAAACCAGAATTAATAAAAATGTAAGAAGCTTGATTTGGAATCATAAATCAAAGGAGAATAAACCTGAAATTGAATCAATAACATTGGAATTTTGATGAATAAGTAATCTTACTTTTAACCGTATTGATTCCAGTTAACTCTGTTTAAAGATTTGGCAATTTCTTCTTGATACTAAGAAAACCAGAATGAATCACAATGTAAGAAACTTTATTTGGACTAATAAAAATAAGTGTAGAATCACTCTAAAGTTGAATCAAGATCATAAGAGCTATGATGAAGAAGTTATCACACTTTTAACCGAAGTGATTCCAGTTTACCCTGTTTGGAGATTTGGAAATATCTTCTTGATACTAATCTAAACATAATCAATCAAGATGTAAAAAGCTTTATTTGGAATCATAAATCCATGGTTAATAACCCTGAATTTTAATCAATATCATAGGAGTTATGATGAAGAAGTTATCCCACTTTTAACAGAAGTGATTCCAGTTTACACTGTTTGGAGATTTGACAATTTCTTTTTGATTATAATCCAACCAGAACGAACCAAGATCTAAGAAGATTGATTTGGACTTATAAATCAGTGGAGAATTACCCTGAAGTTGAATCAATATCATTGGAGTTATTATGAAGAACTTATCCTACTTTTAACTGAAGTGATTCCAGTTTACCATGTTTGGAGATTCGACAATTTCTTCTTGATAGTAATAAAATAAGAATGAATCACGATGTAAGAAGCTTGATTTGTACTCATAAATCAGTGAAGATTCACCCTGAAGTTGAATCAAGACCACATGAGTTATGATGAAGAAGTTATCCAACATTAAACCGAAGTGATACCAGTTTACCATGTTTGGAGAGTTGGTAATTTCTTCTTGATTCTAACCTAAACATAATTAGTCAAGATGTAAGAAGCTTGATTTTGGCTCATAAATCACTGTAGAATCACCCTGAAGTTGAATCTATATCATAGGAATTATGATGAAGAAGTTATCCCACTTTTTACCGAAGTGATTCAAGTTTACCCTGTTTGGGGATTTAGCAATTTCTTCTTGATACTAATAAAAACATAACGAATAAATATGTAAGAAGATTGATTTGGACTAATAAATGAGTGCATAATCACCCTGAAGTTGAATCAATATCATAGGATTTATGCTGAAGAAGTTATCCCACTTTTAACCAAAGTGATTCCAGTTTACCCTGTTTGGGGATTCAGCAATTTCTTCTTGATTCTAAAAAAACTTCAGTGAAAGAAGATGTAAGAAGCTTGATTTTGACTCATAAATCAGTGGAGAATCACCATGAAGTTTAATCAATATCATTGGAGTTTTGATGAAGAAGTTATCCAACTTTTAACCGAAGTGATTCCAGTTTACCATGTTTGTAGATTTGGCAATTTCTTCTTGATACTAATCAAACCAGAATGAATCAAGATGTAAGAAGTTTGATTTTGACTCATAAATGAGTGTAGGATCACCATGAAGTTGAATCAATATTATAGGAGTTATGATGAAGAAGTTATCCCCTTTTAACTGAAGTGATTCCAGTTTACCATGTTTGGAGATTTTGCACTTTTTTCTTGATACTAATAAAATAAGAATGAATCACAATGTAAAAAGCCTGATTTTCACTAATAAATCAGTGGCGAATCACAATAAAGTTGAGTCAAGATCATAGGAGTTATGGTGAAGAAGTTATACCACTTTTAACCTAAGTAGTTCCAGTTTACCCTGTTTGGAGATTTGGTAATTTCTTCTTGATACTAATAAAACCAGAATGAAGCACAATGTAAGAATCTTGATTTTGGCTCATAAATCAGTGTAGAATCACCCTGAAGTTGAATCAATCTCATAGGAGTTATGATGAAGAAGTTATCTCACTTTTAACCGAAGTGATTCCAGCTTACCCTGTGAGGAGATTTGGAAATTTCTTCTTGACTATAATCAAACCAGAATAAATTAAGATGTAAAAATATTTTGGACTCATAATTCAGTGGAGAATCACCCTGAAGTTGAATCAGTATAATTGGAGTTATGATGAAGAAGTTATCCCCCTTTTAACCGAAGTTATTCTAGTTTACCCTGTTTGGAGATTTGACAATTTTTCTTGATTATAATCAAATAATAAAGAATTAAGATGTAAGAATCTTAATTTTGACTCATAAATCATTGAAGAATCACCCTGAACTTGAATCAATATTATTGTAGTTATGATGAAGAAATTATTCCAGTTTTAACCGAAGTGATTCTAGTTTATCAAGTTTGGAGATTTTGGCAATTTCTTCTTGATATTAATAAAACCAGAATGAATCATCATGTAATAAGTTTGATTTGGACTCATAAATCAGTGTAGAATCACCATGAAATTGAATCAAGATCATAGGAGTTATGATGAAGAAGTTATCCCACTTTTAACCGAAGTGATTCCAGTTTACCATGTTTGGAGATTTGGCATTTTCTTCTTCATACTAATCTAACCATAATGAATCAATATGTAAGAATATTGATTTGTACTCATAAATGAGTGCATAATCAGCCTGAAGTTGAATCAATATCATAGGAGTTATGATGAAGAAGTTATCCCACTTTTAACCGAAGTGATTCCAGCTTACTCTGTGAGGAGATTTGGAAATTTCTTCTTGACTATAATCAAACCAGAATAAATTAAGATGTAGAAATATTTTGGATTCATAATTCAGTGGAGAATCACCCTGAAGTTGAATCAGTATAATTGGAGTCATGATGAAGAAGTTATCCCACTTTTAACCGAAGTTATTCTAGTTTACCCTGTTTGGAGATTTGACAATTTTTCTTGATTATAATAAAATCATAAAGAATTAAGATGTAAGAATCTTAATTTTGACTCATAAATCATTGAAGAATCACCCTGAACTTGAATCAATATTATTGTAGTTATGATGAAGAAATTATTCCACTTTTAAACGAAGTGATTCTAGTTTATCAAGTTTGGAGATTTTGGCAATTTCTTCTTGATATTAATAAAACCATAATGAATCATCATGTAATAAGTTTTATTTGGACTCATAAATCAGTGTAGAATCACCATGAAATTGAATCAAGATCATAGGAGTTATGATGAAGAAGTTATCCCACTTTTAACCGAAGTGATTCCAGTTTACCATGTTTGGAGATTTGGCATTTTCTTCTTCATACTAATCTAACCATAATGAATCAAGATGTAAGAATCTTGATTTGTACTCATAAATGAGTGCATAATCAGCCTGAAGTTGAATCAATATCATAGGAGTTATGATGAAGAAGTTATCCCACTTTTAACCGAAGTGATTCCAGCTTATCCTGTGAGGAGATTTGGAAATTTCTTCTTGACTATAATCAAACCAGAATAAATTAAGATGTAAAAATATTTTGGATTCATAATTCATTGGAGAATCACCCTGAAGTTGAATCAGTATAATTGGAGTTATGTTGAAGAAGTTATCCCACTTTTAACCGAAGTTATTCTAGTTTACCTTGTTTGGAGATTTGACAATTTTTTTTGATTATAATCAAATCATAAAGAATTAAGATGTAAGAATCTTAATTGTGACTCATATATCATTGAAGAATCACCCTGAACTTGAATCAATATTATTGTAGTTATGATGAAGAAATTATTCCACTTTTAACCGCAGTGATTCTAGTTTATCAAGTTTGGCGATTTTGGCAATTCTTCTTGATATTAATAAAACCAGAATAAATCATGATGTAATAAGTTTGATTTGGACTCATAAATCAGTGTAGAATCACCCTGAAGTTGAATCAAGATCATAGGAGTTATGATGAAGAAGTTATCCCACTTTTAACAGAAGTGATTCCAATTTACCCTGTTCGGAGATTTGGCACTTTCTTCTTCATACTAATCTAACCATAATGAATCAAGATGTAAGAATCTTGATTTGTACTCATAAATGAGTGCATAATCATCCTGAAGTGGAATCAATATCATAGGAGTTATGATGAAGAAGTTATCCCACTTTTAACCGAAGTGATTCCAGCTTATCCTGTATGGAGATTTGGCAATTTCTTCTGGATAATAATCAAACCAGAATAAATTAAGATGTAAGAAGATTTTGGACTCATAATTCAGTGGAGAATCACACTGAAGTTGAATCAGTTTAATTGGAGTTATGATGAAGAAGTTATCCCTCTTTAAACCGAAGTGATTCCAGTTTATCTTGTTTGGAGATTTGACAATTTTTCTTGATTATAATCAAATCAGAAATAATTAATATGTAAAAATCTTAATTTTTATTTAGGAATCATTGGAGAATCCCCCTGAGGTTAAATTAATATCATTGGAGTTATGATGAAGTAGTTATACCACTTTTAATCGAAGTGATTCTAGTTTATCATGTTTGGATATTTTGGCAATTTCTTCTGGATATTAATAAAACCAGAATGAATCATGATGTAATAATCTTGATTTGGACTTATAAATCAGTGTAGAATCACCCTGAATTTGAATCAAGATCATAGGAGTTATGATGAAGAAGTTATCCCACTTTTAACAGAAGTGATTCCAATTTACCCTGTTCGGAGATTTGGAAAATTCTAACCATAATGAATCAAGATGTGAGAATATTGATTTGGAATCATAAATTAGTGGATTATCATCCTGAAGTTGAATCAATATCATAGGTGTTATGACGAAGAAGTTATCCCACTTTTAACCGTAGTGATTCCAGTTTATTATGTTTGAAGGTTTGGCAATTTCTTCTTGATTCTAATCAAACCAGAATGAATCAAGATGTAAGAATCTTGATTTAGACTCATAAATTAGTTGAGAATCACCCTGAAGTTGAATCAATATAATTGAAGTTATGATGAAGAAGTTATCCCACTTTTAACCGAAGAAATTCCAGTTTACCTTGTTTGGAGATTTTGCAATTTCTTTTTGATTCTAATCAAACCAGAATGAATCATGATGTAAGAAGCTTGATATGGACTCATAAATAAGTTAATAATCACCCTGAAATTTAATAAATATCCATCATTTGAGTTACGATGAAGAAGTTATCCCACTTTTAACAGAAGTGATTCCATTTTACTCTGTTTGTAAATTTTGGAATTTCTTCTTGATACTAAAAAACCCGAATGAATAATGATGTAAGAAGATTGATATAGACTTATAAATCAGTGGAGAATCACCTGAAGTTGAATCAAGATCATAGGAGTTATGATGAAAAAGTTATCCCACTTTTAAACGGAGTGATTCAAGTTTATCCTGTTAGGATATTTGGCAATTTCTTCTTGATTTTAATCAAACCAGAATTAAAAATATGTAAGAAGCTTGATTTGGAATAATAAATCAGAGGAGAATCACCCCGAAGTTGAATCAATATCATTGGAGTTATGATGAAGAAGTTATCCCACCTTTAACCTTAGTGATTCTAATTTACCATGTTTGGAGATTTGGCAATTTCTTTTTGATACTAATAAAACCAGAATGAATCACAATGTAAGAAGATTTATTTGGACTCATAAATCAGTGTAGAATCACTCTGAATTTGAATCAATATCATAAGAGTTATGATGAAGAAGTTATCACACTTTTAACCGAAGTGATTCCAGTTTACCCTGTTTGGAGATTTGGCAATTTCTTCTTCATACTAATATAACCATAATGAATCAAGATGTAAGAATCTTGATTTGGAATAATAAATGAGTGAATAATCATCCTGAAGTTGAATCAATATCATAGGTGTTATGATGAAGAAGTTATACCACTTTTAACCGAAGAAATTCCAGTTTATCCTGTTTGAAGGTTTGGCAATTTCTTCTTGATTCTAATCAAACCAGAATGAATCAAGATGTAAGAATCTTTTTTGGACTCCTAAATGAGTGGCTAATCACCCTGAAGTTGAATCAATATCATAGGAGTTATGATGAAGAAGTTATCCCACTTTTAACCGATGTGATTCCAGTTTACCCTGTTTGGAGATTTGGTAATATCTTCTTGATACTAATAAAACCAGAATGAATCACGATGTAAGAAACTTGACTTAGACTCAGAAATAAGTGTAAGATCACCCTGAAGTTGAATCAAGATCATAAAATTTATGATGAAGAAGTTATCCCACTTTTAACCGAAGTGATTCCAGTTTACCCTTTTTGGAGATTTGACATTTTTTTCTTGATTCTAACCAAACCAGAATGAATTAAGATGTAAGAAGCCTGATATGGACTAATAAATCAGTGGAGAATCACCCTGAAATTGAATCAATATCATTTGATTTATGATGAAGAAGTTATCCCACTTTTAACAAAAGTGATTCCAGTTTACCATGTTTGTAGATTTTGGAATTTCCTCTTGATACTAATAAAAATCAAATGAATAACGATTTAAGAAGCTTTTTTGGACTTATAAATCAGTAAAGAATCACCCTGAAGTTGAATCAAGATCATAGGAGTTATGATGAAGAAGTTATCCCAGTTTTAACCGAAGTGATTCAAGTTTACCCGATTTGGATATTTGGCAATTTCTTCTTGATTCCAGTCAAACCAGAATTAATAAAGATGTAAGAAGATTGATTTGAAATCATAAATCAGAGGAGAATAAACCTGAAATTGAATCAATAACATTGGAATTTTGATGAATAAGTTATCACAGTTTTAACCGAAGTGATTCCAGTTTACCTATTTTAGAGATTTGGTAATTTCTTCTTGATTCTAATCAAACCAGAATGAATCAAGATGGACGAAGTTTGATTTAGACTTATAAATCAGTGGAGAATCACCCTGTAGTTGAATCAAGATCATAGGAGTAATGATGAAGAAGTTATCCCACTTTTAACCGAAATGATTATAGTTTCCCCTTTTTGGAGATTTTGCAATTTCTTCTTGTTACTAATAAAACCAGAATGAATCAAGATATAATAAGCTTCATTTGTAATTATAAATAAGTGGAGAATCACCATGAAGTTGAATCAATATCATTCGAGTTATGTTGAAGAAGTTATCCCACTTTTAACTAAAGTTATTCCTAAGTACACATGTTTAGAGATTTTGGCCATTCTCTTGATTCTAGTCAACACCTGAACAAAATCAGATGTAAGAATATTATTAAAACTCATTTAATCATTGGATAATCACGCAGAAGTTGACATGAATATCATGGAGTTTATGATGAAGAAGGTTACTCCCACTTTTAACCGAAGTGATTCCCAAGTTGCCCTTGTTTTGGAAGATTTGACAATTTCTTTCTTCCGTGATCTAATAAACCAGAATAAATCACGATGTAAGAGAGCTTGATTGTGGACTCATTAATCAGTGTGGAAGTCACCACAAGAATTGATATCAAGATCATGGGAGTTATGATGAAGAAGTTATTCCAACTTTTAACCGAAGTGATTCCAGTCTTGTCCTGTTTCGGAGAGTTTGGAATTTGCTTCTTGATAGCTAATAAAAATCAGAATGAATCACGATGTAAAGAAGCTTGATTTTTAAACTCATAAATCAGTGTGGATATCACGCCTGAACGTTGATCAAGATCCTAGGAGTTATGATGAAGAAGTTATCCCACTTTTAACAGAAGTTATTCCAGTTTACCCTGTTTGGAGATTTTGCAATTTCTTATTGATACAAATAAAACCAGAATGAATCACGATGTAAAAAGTTTGATTTGGACTCAAAAATCAGTGGAGAATCACCCTGAAGTTGAATCAAGATCATAGGAGTTATGATGAAGAAGTTATCCCACTTTTAACCGCAATGATTACAGCTTACCCTGTTTGGAGATTTTGCAATTTCTACTTGATACTAATAAAACCTGAATGAATCACGATATAAGAAGCTTCATTTGTACTTATAAATATGTGGAGAATCACCATAAATTTGAATCAATATCATTGGAGTTATGATGAAAAAGTTATCGCACTTTTAACTGACGTGATTCCAGTTTACCCTGTTTAGAGATTTGGCAATTTCTTCTTGATTCTAGTCAAACCTGAATGAATCAAGATGTAATAATATTTATTGGACTCATTAATCAGTGGATAAATACCCAGAAGTTAAATGAATATCATAGGATGATGATAAAGAAGTTATCCTACTTTTAACCGAAGTGATTCTTGTTTACGTTGTTTGGAGATTTGACAATTTCTTCTTGATACTAATAAAACCAGAATGAATCACGATGTAAGAAGCTTGATTTTGACTCATAAATCAGTGAAGAATCACCCTGAAGTTGAATCAAGACCACAAGAGTTATGATGAAGAAGTTATCCAACTTTAACCAAAGTGATTCTAGTTTACCCAGTTTGGAGATTTGGCAATTTCTTCTTGATACTAATCTAACCAGAATGAATCACGATGTAAGAAGCTTGATTTGGACTCAAAAATCAGTGGAGAATCACCCTAAAGTTGAATCAAGATCATAGGAGTTATGATGAAGAAGTTATCCCACTTTTAACCGAAATGATTACAGTTTGCCTTTTTGGAGATTTTGCAATTTCTTCTTGTTACTAATAAAACAAGAATGAATCAAGAGGTAAAAATATTTCATTGGATTCATGAATCAGTGGAAAATCACCCTGAAGTTAAATCAATATCATTGGAGTTATGATGAAGAAGTTATCCAACTTTTAACCGAAGTGATTCTAGTTTACCCTGTTTGGAGATTTGGAATTTCTTTTTGATTCTAATCAAACCAAAATGAATCAAGATCTAAAAAGCTATATTTTGACTCATTAATCAGTGGGTAATTACCCTGAAGTTGAATCAATATCATTGGAGTTATGATGGAAAAGTTATCCCACTTTTAACCGAAGTGATTCTAGTTGATCATGTTTGAAAATTTGGCTATTTCTTCTGGATACTAATAAAACTAGAATGAATCACGATATATGAAGCTTGATTAGGACTCATAAATCAGTTGAGAATCACCCTGAAGTTGAATCAAGATCATAGGAGTTATGATGAAGAAGTTATCCCGCTTTTAAACGAAGTGATTCTAGTTTACCATGTTTGGAGATTTGACAATTTCTTCTTGATACTAATAAAAACAGAATGAATCACAATGTAAGAAGCTTGATTTTGACTCAGAAATCAGTGTAGAATTACCATGAAGATAAATCAAGATCATAGGAGTTATGATGAAGAAGATATCCCACTTTAAACCGAAGTGATTCCAGTTTACCCTGTTTGGAGATTTGGCAATTTCTTCTTGATACTAATAAAACCAGAATGAATCAAGATGTAATAAGATTAATTTGGAAGCATAAATCAGTGTAGAATCACCCTGAAGTTGAATCAATATCATTGGAGTTTCGATGAATAAGTTATCCCACTTTTAACCAAAGTGATTCTAGTTTACCCTGTTCGAAGATTTGACATTTTCTTCTTGATTCTAATCAAAAAAGAATGAATCAATATTTAAGAAGTTCTCTTTGGAATCTTAAATCAGTGAAAAAATCACCCTGAAGTTGAATCAATATCATTGGAGTTATGATGAAGAAGTTATCTAATTTTTAAAAGAAGTGATTCCAGTTTATCCTGTTTGGAGATTTGGAAATTTCTTCTTGATTTTAATCAAACCAAAATGAATCAAGATGTAAAAATCTTGATTTGGACTCGTAAATCAGTGGGGAATCACCCTGAAGTTGAATCAATATCATTGGAGTTATGATGAAAAAGTTATCCCACTTTTAACCGAAGTGATTCCAGTTTATCCTGTTTGAAGATTTGCAATTTCTTCTTGATACTAATAAAACCAAAATGAATCACGATGTAAGAAGATTGAATTGGACTCATAAATCAGTGGAGAATCACCCTGACGTTGAATCAAGATGATAGGAGTTATGATAAAGAAGTTATTCCACTTTTAACCGAAGTGATTCCAGTTTACCATGTTTGGAGATTTTGCAATTTCTTCTTGATACTAATAAAACCAGAATGAATCACGATGTAAGAAACTTGATTTGGACTAATAAATAAATGGAGAATCACAATGAAGTTGAATCAAGATCATAAGAGTTATGATGAAGAAGTTATCCTAATTTAACCATAGTGATTCCAATTTATCCTGTTTGGAGATTTGGCAATTTCTTTTTGATTCTAATCAAACCAGAATAAATCAAGATGTAAGAAGCTTGATTTTTACTCATAAATCAGTGGAGAATCACCTTGAAGTTGAGTCAATATTATTTGAGTTATGATGAAGAAGTTATCCCACTTTTAACTGAAGTGATTCCATTTTATCATGTTTGGAGATTTAGAAATTTTTTATTGATACTAATAAAAATAGAATGAATCACGATGTAAGAAGCTTGATTTGGACTCATAAATAAGTGGAGAATAACCCTGAAGTTGAATCAAGATCATAGGTGTTATGATGAAGAAGTTATCCCTCTTTTAACCGAAGTGATTCTAGTTTACCCTGTTTGCAGATTTTGCAATTTCTTCTTGATACTAATAAAACAAGAATGAATCACGATGTAAGAATCTTGATTTGGACTCATAAACAAGTGGACAATCACCCTGAAGTCGAATCAATATCAATGGAGTTATGATGAAGAAGTTATCCAACTTTTAACTGAAGTTATTCTAGTAATCATATCCGTGGATAATCACCCTGAAGTTGAATTAATATCATAGGAGTTGTGATGAAGAATTTATCCTACTTTTAACCGAAGTGATTCGAGTTTATCTTGTTTGGAGATTTTGCAATTTCTTCTTGATACTAATAAAACCAGAATGAATCACGATGTAAGAAGCTTGATTTGGACTCATAAATAATTGGAGAATCACCCTGAAGTTGAATCATTATCAATGGAGTTATGATGAAGAAGTCATCCCACTTTTAACTGAAGTGATTCAAGTTTACCCAGTTTGGAGATTTGGCAATTTCTTCTTGATACTAATCTAACCAGAATGAATGACGATGTAAGAAGATTGATTTGGACTCATAAATCAGTGTAGAATCATCCCAAAGTTGAATCAAAATCATAGAAGTTATGATGAAGAAGTTATCCTTCTTTTAACCGAAGTGATTCCAGTTTACCCTGTTTGGAGATTTGGCAATTTCTTCTTGATACTAACTAAACCATAATGAATCAAGATGTAATAATATTAATTTGAACTCATAAATCAGTGTAGAATCACCCTTAATTTGAATCAAAATCATTGGAGTTATGATGAATAAGTTATCCCAATTTTACCCGAAGTGATTCCATTTTATCCTGTTCGGAGATTTGACAATTTCTTCTTGATTCTAATCAAACAAGAATGAATCAAGATTAATTTGGACTCTTAAATCAGTATAAAATCATCCTGTAGTTGAATCAATATCATTGGAGTTATGATGAAGAAGTTATCCAATTTTTAACCGAAGTGATTCCAGTTTATCCTGTTTGGAGATTTGGCAATTTCATCTTGATACTAATAAAACTAGAATGAATCACGATGTAAGAAGATTCATTTGGACACATAAATTAGTGTAGAATCACCCGTGAAGTTGAATCAAGATCATAGGAGTTGTGATGAAGAAGTTATCATAATTTTAACCACAATGATTCCAATTTACCCTGTTTGGAGATTTGGCAATTTCTACTTGATTCTAATCAAACCAGAATAAATTAAGATGTAAGAATCTTGATTTGGACTCATAAATCAGTGGAGAATCACCCTGAAGTTTAGTCAATATTATTGGAGTTATGATGAAGAAATTATCCCACTTTTAACTGAAGTGATTCCAGTTTATCTTGTTTGAAGATTTGGTAGTTTCTTCTTAATACTAATAAAAATATAAAGAATCACGATGTCAGAAGTTTGATTTGGACACATAAATCAGTGTAGAATCACCCTGAAGTTGAATCAAGATCATAGGAGTTATGATGAAGAAGTTATCCAACTTTTAACCGAAGTGATTCTAGTTTACCCAGTTGGAGATTTGGAATTTCTTCTTGATTCTAATAAAAAAAAAATGAATCAAGATGTGAAAAGCTTGATTTGGACTCATTAATCAGTGGAGAATCACCCTGAAGTTGAATCAATATCATTGGAGTTATGATGGAAAAGTTATCTCAGTTTTAACCAAAGTGATTCTAGTTTATCATGTTTGGAGATTTGACTATTTCTTCTTGATACTAATAAAACCAGAATGAATCACGATGTAAGAAGGTTGATTTGGACTCATAAATCAGTGGAGAATCACCCTGAAGTTGAATCAAGATCATAGGAGTTATGATGAAGAAGTTATCCCAGTTTTAACCGAAGTGATTCTATTTTATCCTGTTTGGAGATTTCGCTATTTCTTCTTGATACTAATAAAACCATAATGAATCACGATGTAAGAAGTTTGATTTGGACTCATAAATCAGTGGAAAATCACCCTGAAGTTGAATCAAGATCATAGGAGTTATAATGAAGAAGTTATCCCACTTTTAACCGAAGTGATTCTAGTTTATCCTGTTTGGAGATTTCGCAATTTCTTCTTGATACTAATAAAACCAGAATGAATCACGATGTAAGAAGTTTGATTTGGACTCATCAGTGGAGAATCACCCTCAAGTTGAATCAAGATCATAGGAGTTATGATGAAGAAGTTATCCCACTTTTAACCAAAGTGATTCTAGTTTACCTTGTTTGGAGATTTCGCAATTTCTTCTTGATACTAATAAAACCAGAATGAATCACGATGTAAGAAGCTTGATTTAGACTCATAAATCAGTGGAAAATCGCCCTGAATTTGAATAAGGATCATAGGGGTTATGATGAAGAAGTTATCCCACTTTTAACCGAAGTGATTCTAGTTTACCTTGTTCGGAGATTTGATAATTTCTTCTTGATACTAATAAAAGCAGAATGAATCATGATGTAAGAAGCATGATTTGGACTCATAAATCAGTGTAGAATCACCCTGAAGTTGAATTAAGATCATAGGAGTTATGATGAAGAAGTTATCCTAATTTTAACAATAGTGATTCTAATATACCCTAGTTAGAGATTTGGCAATTTCTTCTTGATTCTAATCAAACCAGAATAAATCAAGATGTAAGAAGCTTGATTTTGACTCGTAAATCATTGGAGAATCACCCTGTAGTTGAGTCAATATTATTGGAGTTATGATGAAGAAGTTATCCCACTTTTAACTGAAGTGATTCCAGTTTATCATGTTTGGAGATTTGACAGTTTTTTTTTTTGATACTAATAAAAATAGAATGATTCACGATGTAAAAAGCTTGATTTGGACTCATAAATCAGTGTAGAATCACCCCGAAGTTGAATCAAGATGATAGGAGTTATGATGAAGAAGTTATCCCACTTTTAACCGAAGTGATTCCAGTTTATCCTGTTTTGAGATTTGATAAATTCTTCTTGATTCTAATCAAACAGGAATGAATCAAGATGTAAGAATCTTTCTTTGGACTCGTAAATCAGTGGAAAATAACCCTGAAGTTGAATCAATATCATTGGAGTTATGATGAAGAAGTTATCCAACTTTTAACCGAAGTGATTCTAGTTTACCCTGTTTGGAGATTTGGAATTTCTTCTTGATTCTAATAAAACCAAAATGAATCAAGATGTAAAAATCTTTATTTGGACTCATTAATCAGTGGGGAATCACCCTGAAGTTGAATCAATATCATTGGAGTTATGATGGTAAAGTTATCCCACTTTTAACCGAAGTGATTCTAGTTTATCCTGTTTTGAAATTTGGCTATTTCTTCTTGATACTAATAAAAATAGAATGAACCGCGATGTAAGAAGCTTCATTTGGAATCATAAATAAGTGGAGAATCACCCTGAAGTTGAATCAAGATCATAGGTGTTATGATGAAGAAGTTATCCCTCTTTTAACCGAAGTGATTCTAGTTTACCATGTTTGGAGATTTGAAAATTTCTTCTGGATACGGGTCGACAAGCTATTTCCCCACGAGAAGTATCATATAGCATCAGATCCCCACCAAACTATGACCTAGTGTCAAATCTGCACGATTTGAAAGTTATGAACTTATTTCTCCACGAATTAATAATTTTGAATGTATTTCTCCCTGAACCGATGCTTCGAAACTTAATTACCCATATACCATGGTTTTATTTGGTTTATTATTAACCAAATAGTTTAAACCGGCTAAATCAAACCAAAATTCAATTAAAATAATTTTTATTAAAGAATATTGTTTATTTTCTTGTTGATTTGGACTCATAAATCAGTGTAGAATCACTCTGAAGTTGAATCAAGATCATAGGAGTTATGATGAAGAAGTTATCCCACTTTTAACCGAAGTGATTCCACTTTACGCTGTTTGGAGATTTTGCAATATCTTCTTGATACTAATAAAACCTTAATGAATCAAGATGTAATAAGATTAATTTGGACTCATATATCAGTGTAGAATCACCCGGAAGTTGAATCAATATCATTGGAGTTATGATGAATAAGTTATCCCACTTTTAACCGAAGTAATTCCATTTTACCCTTTTCGTAGATTTGACAATTTCTTCTTGATTTTAATCAAAAAAGAATGAATCAAGATTTAAGAAGCTCTCTTTGGACTCTTAAATCAGTGGAAAATCATCCTGAAGTTGAATAAATATCATTGGAGTTATGATGAAGAAGTTATCCAATTTTTAACCGAAGTTATTAGAGTTTATCCTGTTTGGAGATTTCGAAATTTCTTCTTGATTTTAATCAAAACAAAATGAATGAAGATGTAAAAATCTTGATTTAGACTCCTAAATCAGTGGGGGAATCACTCTGAAGTTGAATCAATATCATTGTAATTATGATGAAAAAGTTATCCCACTTTTAACCGATGTGATTCCAGTTTATTCTGTTTGGAGATTTGCAATTTCTTCTTGATACTAATAAAACCAGAATGAATCACTATGTAAGAAGCTTAATTTGGACTCATAAATCAGTGGAGAATCACCATGAAGTCGAATCAAGATCATAGGAGTTATGATGAAGAAGTTATCCTACTTTTAACCAAAGTGATTCCAGTTTACCATGTTTGGAGATTTTTCAATTTCTTCTTGATACTAATAAAACCAGAATGAATCACGATGTAAGAAGCTTGATTTGGACTCATAAACAAGTGGAGAATCACCCTGAATTCAAATCAATATCAATGGAGTTATGATGAAGAAGTTATCCCACTTATAACTAAAGTTATTCCAGTTTACCCTGTTTAGAGATTTGACAATTTCTTCTTGATTCTAGTCAAACTTGAAAAAATCGCGATCTAAGAATTTTGATTTCGACTCATATCCGTGGATAATCATCCTGAATTTGAATAAATATCATAGAACTTATGATGAAGAATTTATCCTACTTTTAACCGAAGTGATTCGAGTTTACCTTGTTTGAAGATTTTGTAATTTCTTCTTGATACTAATAAAACCAGAATGAATCACGATGTAAGAAGCCTTATTTAGACTCATAAATAAGTGGAGAATCACACTGAAGTTGAATCACTATCAATGGAGTTATGATCAAGAAGTTATCCCACTTTTCACTGAAGTAATTCCAGTTTACCCAGTTTAGAGATTTGGCAATTTCTTCTTGATACTAATCTAACCAGAATGAATCACGATGTAAGAAGACTGATTTGGACTCATAATTCAGTGTAGAATCACCCTGAAGTTGAATTAAGATCATTGAAGTTATGATGAAGAAGTTATCCCACTGTTAACCGAAGTGATTCCAGTTTACCCTGTTTGGAGATTTGGCAATTTCTTCTTGATACAAATAAAACCAGAATGAATCACGATGTAAGAAGATTCATTTGGACACATAAATCGATGTATAATCACCCTGAAGTTGAATCAAGATCATAGGAGTTATGATGAAGAAATTATCCTAATTTTAACCATAATGATTCCAATTTACCATGTTTGAAGATTTGACAATTTCTTCTTGATTCTAATCAAACCAGAATAAATCAAGATGTAAGAAGCTTGATTTAGACTCATAAATCAGTGGAGAATCACCCTGAAGTTGAGTCAATATTATTGGAGTTATGATGAAGAAGTTATCC